>JABASI010000817.1:0-31668 GCA_019776505.1 Tomocerus nigrus
GTAATTACTAATTACACGTTTAAAATCTAATCTTTTCTGAGAAGGAATGAAAATGGTCATGGATTTTGTGCCAAACCATACAAGTGATCAACACGTTTGGTTTCAAAAGTCGATTAAACGAGAAAGCCCATATTCAGATTATTATATTTGGAAACCGATGAAGGGCAATGATGCAAATGGGAAACCAATACCTCCTAACAATTGGGTATTACAAACGAATAGCAATAAGATATCAATCAATACAATGGAATAAAGATCATATTATATATAACAGTAGTAATATTTATGTGATATAGGATTATTTTTTAATTTAGCTAAGCGTATTTGGTGGACCAGCATGGACTTTTAATGAGGATCGTCAAGAATTTTATTTACATCAATTTACCAAAGAACAACCAGACTTGGATTACAGAAATCTTCTGGTAATCGATGAAATGAAAAGTGTTCTTCAATTTTGGTTGGATCTAGGCGTGGATGGATTTCGGTTAGATGCTGCCCCACATCTCTTAGAAGACGAAGATTTTCGTGATGAGAAGCCAAACAAACTTAATTTAGAAGGAAAATTTACAGAGGAAGAATGGTCCTATTGGGATCATAAAGACAGAACTTTGGATCTTCCTGGTGTTACAGATATTTTGGCTTCATTTAGAAAAGTTCTGGAAAGCTATAAAGAACGTGACGGCTTTACTAGGTAAGGTTTCGAAATTGGAAATGTTTAAGATTAGAAAATTGAATTATCTGTCTAAATATTGCAGGGTTTTAATGATCGAGGCTTATTTGGATTCAAAATCTCTAGTGAAATATTATGGAACATTGGAAAACCCTGTTGGGCATTTCGCATTTAACTTTGATTTGATGAATTTAAACCCTGATTTCAATGCTGCAGATGTTTATAAAATGATAATTCCATGGCTCGACTTGATGAATTTAGGATGTTGGCCAAATTGGGTGGTAAAGTCAAGCCTATGAAAAATTTCAATTGCATATCTACTTTTCTGGCAACCGGAAATAATAATAGTATACTCACGAAAAGTGAAGTTACCTATTCATCGTTTCATTTTCAAAAGATAGGAAGCCATGACCGGCCAAGAGTGTCTTCCAGACTAGGAGCAGAATTTGTAGATTCGTTCAATATGATTGTTTCACTTCTTCCTGGAACTGCCATAACATACTATGGAGAAGAACTTGGTTTACAAAATATTTCCATTTCATATGAGGACACTATTGACCCTGCAGGAATCAATGCAGGTCCAATTAAATACCTGACTTATTCCAGAGATCCATGCAGGACGCCTATGCTGTGGAGTAGCCAATTACATGCAGGTGATAGAATTTGGAAATAATCACTCTATGCCACAATTTAAAAACTTGGAACCTGAGAAGTAAATAATGAATATATAGGTTTTACCAAAGGAGAAAAGTCTTGGCTTCCAATTCACGAAGATTATAAATCCATAAATGTGGAATTTCAAAAATCTGTTGACGAAAGTCATTTAAAAATATACAAAGAGTTAGTTAAAGCCCGGCATGAAGGAAATATCGAAATACGATGTCTCAACAATGACAATGTATTGGCTTTCACTCGGTAAAATGCATTTCGGTATTTTGTTTGACAATCTTTTCTCAATTCTTTTTTGCAGCTTTTTATCTTTCTTATGAAGCAATAGTAACGAGAAGGTCATAAAAGCATATAATAAGTACCTATATATACCTAGAGAGTATAATATTACTTATTTATTTAGCTGAACTGATTTTTGTATCTGACATTGTTAACGAAATGTTTGTACATTTTTCTTTGGAAATAGAATTGCAAATGAAGGAACTACTGACTCTCTTCTAATCGTGATCAACTTTGGAGACATGTCAGAAGTAGTTGACGTCTCATGTTTTGCTCACATTCCGGAGACACTGACTGTTTTACTGCGGCATTTTCAACCAGACACCCTAAAAATTGGGTTAGTAAATAATTAACTGTGACCTACTAACGCCAAAAACAACGGTTTATACACATAAGTATAATGCAAATGTACTTGTATAGATGCGGTGTGGACAAAACAGACATCCAAGTTGGACCTAAAAATGCCATTGTGTGCAGTTTCAGATCTACAACTACTAACTAATGTTACATTCTCAAAAGTAACAATTTGCAACAACGCAAGAATAATATTCATATACTTATGTATACAAATTGCCTCTGTCAAATTATGCAATAAAATTACTAATAAACCATAATCCTCTATGTGCTTTTATTCGAAATTTGAAACGAAATTGTATGTACATGAAATAAACAAATGATTTTATTGTGGGTAAGCTTGAATTGATTTCTGTGCAGAAAGGTAGAGCTACACATTGCCAATGGTCATGGTTCGCGATTTTTTTCCAATATAAATGCCTGTATCGCAAAATCGAATCTGCCGAGACTTTCCTGTAATGATTTTCCGTCAATTGAATGTGTAAATAAATAATTATACACGATGCATAATGTCAAGTGTACACTATAAGGCTAAGAAAATCTTGATTGATGTGATTATGTAAAAGAACATTGCTTTTTTCGTGCCTGTCTTTCTAACGAAATAGAAGTCAGTGTCAGACCAGAATGTGCTAATTAGGAATGGTAATTAAGGTATATAAACAACTTACATACCTTTTCATTCTTCCTGTTTTCACTCTGCTGAGAATCTCAAACGATATTTGACTGTGCTTTAATGAGGGATCAAGCTATATGCATTTTGTATACGGGCAAGAAAGACTTTGCTTTGCCATTTCATATTAGTTACATTATCTAGGAAAAGGTAATCTTGGATTTTGTAAAAATGTCTTCGATTTTATTAATTGCCTATTCAATTAGTGTGCTCATTCCCGTCATGATAATCATATTCTTTTAGTTTAGCCTATACAGATTAGTAAACATAAATTCTATAGACAGTTTCTGGTGGTTAAGTGTTTTGTTGATCTGAAGAATTGTTGGAGACCAAATAAAAAGGGAATCGGATCGGATTGCCAACTAAAGTGGAACATAACTTTGACAGACTAATACTATACAATACAGTATGATAAATCCCCACCAAGCTTGTGAATCTCATTTTGCCAACAATGCTGCATTGAATTTGACTGGATTTGCTCTCTATTACGCCATTTCGAAATGCGTCGAAGGAAAATTAGAAACGATGGGGGCGGGTGGTGGTAAAGGACTCGATGCTTTCCTCACAAATGTTGCTGAAGAATACTACTCAGAAGCAAGTCAGGCAAGTTTTCACTTTATCAACCGACGTTTCTTTCCTAATACTATCTGTAACCATTTTTTCATGATTATTACAGATAATGATAGTATATGACGAGTCATGGGATATTACTGGATTAATTAAAAAGTTGGGAGAAGCATCGAAGAAGTCATTTATTACATATTTTCTACCTCTGGATGAAGAGTTGGCTAAACGCATTACCTCCAGTATTTCATTTTATAGGGAATTAGTGTAGAAAATTGTTGCATATTTAGCCATATTTAATTAAAGCTATAATTCCTGATTTGCTATTTTTCTCAGAACCTCCGGATCATTTCACACATAAAATCTTACCTAAAGCAACAGCTTTCATAGTGTTTGTCAAAGATGAGGATGGGTTTGAAAATATTATTGACTTAACATCTATGTATCCGTGGTGGAGTCCAAGAGCAAGAATGGTCGTATTAGTTAAAGAAAAGGCTAGAGACCCGGCAAAGGTTTTCATTCATGTAAACGTGTGACATGGAGAAATAAATGGACAAAATGTTTTAATTTATGTAACCATTAGGGTATTTTGAAACTAATGGAGAAGCAAAAAATATTCAATGGAGTAGTTGTGACTGAAATAGAAGTAAAGGGTGATATCTCAAATAATGGTACTCAGTCGTCCATGAATATGACAGGGGACGCCAGCAATACTAATGAGGTATCCCTTTAAATGTTTCATAAACCGTTTCATAAACATTTTTACTATAGAGAAATAACCGGATTTCTATTTTCATTTGAAACGTATAAGACCGAGATCTCGATAGCTTTGCAAATCGCAGCTCTAGATCCTTATCCTATTCCGGGTCAGCCAAAACAATTTTACGTTGCCAGATGGGCTCAATCCGATTATGTAATGAAACAAAGACCGCTTTTCGTCACTACCATCGACAATATGCGCTCCCATAAACTCCGAGCCTGTGTTTTTGATTTCCCCCCTTTGGTCATCAAAACTGAAGTTGCACCGAACAAATATGAATATTCCGGACTGGAAATCCTCATTTTTAAAGAGTTGGGGAAAATCATGAACTTTACTTACGAATTTTACGAGCCACCTGAAGGAGAAAGATGGGGAAAGGATGTAAGTTATATAATATTAGGTATGTCGGTTTCCTTAATTATGTGTGAAATTCTCATTTTTTCATTGTTTCTCTCTGTGGACAGCCTGGAAATAACAGTTGGACAGGATTAATTGGTGAAATTCAAAGAGAGGCAGATATTGGATTCGCCAGCATTTTCCTCATGGATAATAGAGAAAAAGTATAGTTAATACAATACAAACTGACCTATATTGTTAAGATACCTTAACAATTATTAATTGTGATTGATTTTCTTTTTAAGGCTGTCGATGTTACAACACCGTATGACCAAGATAAGGGTTGTTTTGCTGTTCCAAGGCCTGAAGCCCTTCAACATTGGCTAGGATTAATTTTACCATTCTCTTGGAAAGTTTGGGCTTGCATTTTCGCTATGGCCTTTGTCGCAGGCCCTATATTCTCCTTAATCACAAGGCCATTATCTCACGATCAAAGCTTTTCCATTGGCAGAGGAATCTTTTATGCATTAGGTTCGATGGTATCCACACAGAAACCTCCGGTAAAATATAACTATTAGTATTCTGCTTTTTGCTTAACTCTTGTAAAACATTTCACAACCGCAAATCACAAATACTTGATTAGTCGATTAGCGTATTTATAGCATGTAAATGACATGTAGGTGATTTGATATAGAAAGCGGAAAGTTCTTCACTAAGATCCTTCATAATTTCATGGCTGCTATTCTGCTGGCTAGCTGCCATCTTATATCGGGTGAGTATAAAATATTTTCATGCATATTACAGAGAATTTTAAAATTCCCAAAATACTTGTGGAAATTCACCTTTGGATTTTTGACACTGAATTATCCTGTAACCCTGATGGATGTAACTCATTAATTTTTCATGATAAATTAAGGTGGCTCTCATAGTGTCCCTTACTATAGGACCATCTAGTTACCGAATTGACAGCGTTAAGCAACTTGTACGGGCTGGGTTGGAATGGGGAGGTTTCATGGTAAATTATTTCAGTATCTTTTGCAGTCTGTAGGTAGCTATTATAATTTTGCAATCAGGTAAACTCTGGACATGTTTTTGACTTATGAACTTAGGAAGTTGTTCAAACATACACAAACACGAGTGACAAGGAAGATCAGATTCTGTTTGAACGTTTTCAACCTCTGACAAACATAACGGAAGCTCTAGACCGAGTGGCCACTACTGGGGACTTTGCTGTTCTGGACAGTGGGAAATATTTGAACTATGCAGCGAAGTCGACATACTTTGATGGGTGGTCATCTTCTATTTATGTCGCTAAAGATTGCCCCACAAGTTACAATGTTGGGTTTGCTATGCCTATAGGATCTCCTTTCTTGGATAGATTTAATCAAGTTAGTGTATTAATACTTCTTCCTATAGGAAAATGCATTTCATTCAGTATAAAAGATTTCATGAAATTTTTTGTTCCCCCTTTTCAGGTCATTCGTCGTATGCAAAACTCTGGGCTAATCGAGAAATGGTTGAGTAATTTAGTTTATGAGGCTTCACTGAAAGTACCGAGCAAAAATCGCAAAAGAAAATATAAAGGGTTGAGTGTAGACAATCTCAAGTTATGCCTAGTTATTGTTCTATGCGGCTATTTTTTTAGTTTCCTTATACTATGTGGCGAAAAATGCCTGAAATCTTATCGAGAGCGTAAAGATCAAATAATAGCCATTGCCCTAAGAAAAGGCTCTACTGCAACAACACCTTCTTTTATAATTACCGACGAAGAAGAAGTATCGCTACCGTGGGCAGCAAGTCCTTACCCTTCGGAAGAAAAATTAGAGTCGGATAATTCTTCATTTTCGGAAGAAGAGTAGAATACGCCTTGATGATTTTAACATGTTAAGAAATAATAGTGAATAAAATACAGAATTTCAGAATTAATTCCATTTGCATCGTATTTTATTACTTATTCTAGCGACAAAAATATTTTTAGTTCGTTCCATGTTCCAAATCTGCACCATGACCAAGGATTTTTGCACTCACATCTATAATTCTTTTATACAAAGGGTCAAATTCTTAATTTAAGTTCATTTACTAGCAAAATATGATTTTATATATAAGCAAACGTACGTAATACGACAAGTCAAATACATGTACTTACATGGGCTGTTTAATAAATATTAATTATTATTTACACAAAGACTACAAACAGTGCTAATTGATTAATTGCACTTGCGCTAGACCCTGCGTGTAGTTGATCTATTTTTACTAATGTAAATTAATCTCAATACAAGAGTAATTAATTTAATTATTAATAATAACTACTTATACATCCACGTAATATTATAATGTTGTAGCTGTACATAAATAAATGTATTAAAAATGCGTAGAAGTAACATGACACTAGAGATACGTTATTGGAATTATTTAGAACCCCTGCTCTACGTTAACTAAACTTCAGAAAATCAATAAATATGACAAAATGACAAAATGTTTGCACACAAAGTGCTATCAGACAAGTTTTGCCTAACAAAATGCATAAAAATGTACCAATTAAGAGGCACGAGAAAGAAGATAAGTGCTAACATCGACAGATTTGTATGTAGTACACTTCTCTAGGTATGTACTTTCAATTACATAAATGTAGATATGTTAAGAATAGAAACAATTATTCGCCTTTAGTAATTAACTTCCAAGCACCGATTTTATAGCGAAGCCAAATTAAAACTAAATCTCTTCCCATTTGTAGCCAGCTCCAGACAGGTGTAACTTTTGAGCCGTCAATTTCGGTCCAGTAAACTGCAACTTCATCAATAGGAATGTTCAGGGTTTGAGCAATGTAAAGAAGCTCCACATCGAAAGCCCACCGTTCTATGTGCAAATTAGGAAACAAAATTCTGGCAGCTGAGCGAGTAAAAAGTTTGAAACCACATTGAGTATCACGGATGCCACGGACAGTAAAAAGCCATACTAAACCGTGAAACCCATGCATTAATATTGTCCGGAAGAAAGAACGGTGTGCTACAGCCTCCTGTTCCAGATGTGCTCTTGACCCACAAATCACTAAAGGCAGCTTCCATTCCGGTTCTTCAAAATTTGCTTTCTGAATGAGTTGCTTCATCGATGAATAGAGTTTGTCCAAATCTGAAAATCTCGTCGCACCGTCAGCATCGGCGAAAAGAATGCAGGAACCTCGACAACTTTGAACTCCAATCCGTACAGCACCTCCCTTGCCCCTATTTTTGACTAAGTTTAATAAACGAACCTTATCACTTCCGTATTTTTCGGCATAGTCCAGCACAACATTAGCAGTCCCATCCGTACTCCCATCATTCACAACGATCACTTCATATGAAAACTTTGGCTCATTTCTACATCTTCTTTCAAGATATTCAAAACATTCATCAAGCATTGGTGGTAGTCTTTGCTCTTCAAAATAAGCTGGTACTATCACAGATAAAGACACCGACGGCGTGTCTGATAAAGAAGGAAATGGACATTGGATCTTCGTTTTGGAATCTTCAAAGTATTTTTCTTTGTCGTACATTATGACATTGGGATAAGGTTTGCCACTCAATAATACAGCACATACCCCTATGACTAATAATAGCCCTAGCCCTAAAAGGGCTAATAATATGGACCATATACAAAACATTTTCTTGTCACATATGTTCAGTGCTATTTGCTAAAAAAGATTGCAACTATTCATTGAGGTGTAAAACACGACGAACGGGGGTAAAACTCCTGTAAACAAAAAAGGTAATGAGTACTTCAAAACAAACACCATAATTTTAATTTCTCATTAGAATTTATCGGTTAAAAATTACCCATATACAGCTATGTATGCTATACACAGCAGAATATTGGCAGCTTATATATATGAAAGATCAATAATAATATTGTTCAATAATATTAAATAGAAAAAGATGATTTACCTATAACCATCCGCCTGAATGGAGAATGTTCAGAAGAAACACCGGGAACCGGGACACTTGCCAGTTGCCACTTGCAGCTTCTCCCTCCACTGAGTCCACTGGCCTGTAAGATCCCGAACACGCAGGTCACAGGTATCAATCAGATTGTACACTGGAAAAATATTGAAAAAAGTTTACAACAACCATGCAGCTATCAGCTATTTGACTATACACTATATGTCACAGATGACAGAAACAAACTATGAACTACAACTAACTATACTACAATATAAATATCATGTCACATGTACTAACTAAACATATGCTCGTAATTTTAACTGGCCAATTGAATATTAAGAATTTTAACTGGCTATGTGCGTTAAGTAAGTAAATGTACTTTCTATAGTGTTTACTTACATACGTGTATTGGGCGCTGGATTATTTGACTGGCAACTGGACGTTCTGTTTGACACGTCACCCACACCAAATTACAAGGTAAACAATGAGCTTGATCTGGTGTGTCACAAACCTTGGAAATATTTAGAAGATCTGATCAGTGCTGCTGAATATTTGGTAAGCACTTTTATGGCTATCCTTTTCTGGTTGTCTTTTACAGCGACTTCGATTTAATTTCCTGAGTACTTTGACTTGAGGTGAGCTGTAATACTGTAAAAAGGTGCGAATTCAAGATTCCCTGACAGAATGCGCCCAATTTAGCAGCACAAAGGTATTGAACTTTTGCTTACGCTACGCTTATAGGAATCTAGGAAATTGTTTTCTCCCATTCATGCCATCATAATATTTCAGGTGGATGATGTAATTTTAATGTGAAATTACTGCACAATTGGTCTTCGACCGACCCGACCTAATTATTAGTGTTCTTAAATATGTCAAGTACATTAGTCTACCTACCCATAAGTAATAATTGTAATAAGATTTTGTCGGTCAATTTAAACTGACGTTTATCTTTGTAGACATTTATTTACCAAAAATTGAAGGTCTACACTATTATTACATAGTATATAACGTGTCAAATAGTGTACTTATCATTTTAATAAGACGTCCCAGCAGTGGGTCTGTGATTGTAAAATGTCTTAGTTAGAGCACTTTAGAATTACCCCTTTCGATTTGTATAATTCACTCGTAATAATTATTATTATTGTATACAAGTTTAGAAGGCCGGAGGTACAGAGGTTATACGTTATACAAACATGTAAAAATCTATAACATTAAGTACATAAACAGTTGTGGTTTTGTATTCGAGAACATTAATCTAATGTACTGACTCGGTTTTAAATTGTTACTTATTTAGATAAATATTTATTTATAATGTGATGCAAATAGATATTTATTTTAGATCTGAACTCTTATGATTTTAGATCAATTGATACAAGATTCACAACATTTGGCTACAGTTCTTTTGGATTATCATGGTCCGGTTTCGGTTGCGTATTAAAGTATTAAATACATTTGCATTTGCATACTTTTAGTTTTGTAAGCAAAAAGTAACACAACATTAAATGGATTCTCATGGAATCTGCTAAGAGAGCTGCTACACACTTGAGTGAGATTACGGGGGTTAAATCATTTTACACACAAGTAATACTAATTTACTAATAATTATTATAGCTGCCTAAACAAGAAATACACACAAAAGTTTAAAAAATGAAAGTTTTTGTTTAGCAAAAAATGTTAAACAATTATTGGAATAACTTAAATCTTGTTCCCATATGAGATGCTTTGTTAGAGATTAAAAATTTAAACAAAATGATGAGTGTCAGATCCTGGATTAGACATTCCTCCCATTCCAGTCTGGTGCATTTGGAGTGCCAAATGTCCCTCAGCTTCCAGACGACGATCTTTTGCCTCTTTAGCTTCAAAAAATAAAGCAGCTGCTGCAACAGCATGTACCAGCATAGATCCAATTGCAAATGCATAAGCCCAGGACAGGTAATTAAAATTCGGGTATTGCAACCAGTCACGGCGATAGCATTGGCCTCCAAAAATTGATACTGATAAAAATATCAGGAATGCTGCAAATATCATAGAACACAAATTAATTAAACTTTCATTATTGCTTTCATTACACCCGAAGCATGTTACGTAATTTCTGAATTGATTATGCCTACCAGTAATAGCATTTCCTGCACAACAAATCAGTGTGATGAAAAATTCGTTTCTTAAGACAAGTTTCATGGGCCACCGAATGACAAGGAATGCCAAAATAATTTGAGTTCCAAACGATCCCATGAACCCCAATGTGTAGAATGCTTGTACTGTCATTAACCACCCTAATGAAAACAATTAAGGATCATTAAAGACCTTATTTACAGAAGGTAAAATAGAGATGTGTATATAAATATCTTGAATACTATAATCATTTTCAAATATGTACCAGGCAGTAGCCACTCGCGAATAATTTGATATTCCTGGCTGAATACATAATGGCACCCGGTGAACAATTTATCAAACTGATAATAAGGATGTCTGTAATTGTTGAAACAGAATTCCCACAGTCCCATGTTTTGAAAAGGACTGAATGTATATTCCCACGAAACGAGCCAATACGGACTAAAACAAATGTGACATAAAGCCATCATTAACTAAATGTTAGCATTTACATTTTTACCTGCACTTTTATGAATTTTGCAGTCTCAATTATGACAAAATGTTAATACATGTGAAATATTTTAATTTACCTCGCAAACGCAAAGAGCAGTAAAATCCCACCTGTATACGTCAGTAAACCACCATACACTAATGCACCTAAAATTCAATAAATAATTAAATTAAATTATTCAATTATAATAATTATTACGTTAATTAAAATTCACTATTTTCTAGTTTTAACTTACTAGACGCTTTAGGGATTTGGATTTCATATTTTTCTCCGTGAGTTGAAGACATTTTGATTTGAAATAAAACTGAATTTGACTTTTACAAAAAGATACAATTTAGTAGCGGGAATGAACTTATATAGAGAAATAAATGATGCGTCACCAAATATTCAGGAAACTAAAAGGAAACAATAATTTGTTTTCCATTAATTGTTACATGCTTGTAACCAAATACAACTCGGATGAGATTACTATCTGGATAGCTATCATTACTACAAGATTTCTACCAAATAATAACAATCTTTAAATGTGTTTTTTAATGAATTGTTGCACTAAAGTTGACAAGTGTAAGGCAAACCACACCTGCAAGCTGCAAGTTACCGCAAATTCTATGCCTACTTTTGTTGACAAAACAAGCCAAACGGATCCATCCACCTGACTACTTTATTGTCTCTACTTCACACACACAGCACAGGTATGCGCCTATGTATGTAATATGTATGTATGTATAGACATTCACTTGCACTAAACTATAAAGGCAAAGGCTCTCTTTAGTCTTTACACTTTACATACATATTATTATGTTATCCCTATCTTCAGATGCCCCTGCCTTAAATTGTAGTGAGTTATAAAATATAAGCAACGGACCGAGACCCTCTAATAGGATTAGTTTCACAAGTAAATGTAGGTGGTTCACTTAACTTCATAGCATCCGTTGTAAAAACATTTTAGCCATATACGATCGTAAAAAGCTGCTTTAACCATCAGTCGGCAGGTGTCTTCTCAACCCTTTTCTTCATTTCATGATTGTGTATCGATACCTTTTTACAATCATTCCTTCCCGATAGTTACGCAATAAATAAAGGCAACAGGTTTGTCACACTCACACAAGCTACTGCTACTATGTCAGTAAAGTTATACAATAATTTTTCATTTTGGGATACACAGAAAGAAAAAATACTACAAAATAAATCTACAGATAACGCTGATTCATTAGATAAAACATTACTAACGATTACCTAATATTTTAGTTGAAATGCCAGAATTTTTATTTATGAAATCCTTTTTTGTCACAATCTTTTGTGTAAGAATTGTACTTGTGTCGCCTAAACTTTAAGATTTTTGTCTATGAATAAGCTTGCTAATATTTTCCATCGGAGATTTTTACAAGAATTTCTGCATAAGATTTTTCCACGTGATAATTAATAATTTGAACGTGAGATTTTTGCTTATGAAATGATTTTCTCTGTGTATGATTGTTGCTGTAATGAAATAGTGTATTTTTATTTAGGATTTTTGCACATGAAATCATAGTTTTTTTCCACTTGATCTTTGCTGCGAGAAAAATGTAATAAATACAAATAAATCGAGTGTATAGATAGATATGATAGAAGTAGATATCGCCATGTGTCTCAAACGAGAAACCAGACGGCATTTACAAAACGGAGATGCTAATTTTTGTATTTTAATAATATGTATCTGGTTGTACATAAAAAGCTGAACAGAAGCAAAAGAAATGTTGTGTAATCTGAAGATTATTGTCGGGCAGCAATTCTTTATTTCGTTGATTGCCTTACATTACGCAGTTCATAATCCATTTCGGAGAGATGAGATTTAAAATATTCCAAGCTCGGCATAATGCTAAGCACTGTGAGCAGATTAATCTCTAGGAATCAAGAACTACTAGAATATCATAAAACAGCTCCAGTAGCATTCTTTGTGCTTCATTAGCATTATCCATTTTTCTTCATTTCTTTTATTGCCAAAAAAATGCGTTGAGAAACTCAGAAGTTACTTCGTTAAATTCTAATGGTTGTGATTGGCTCGCTCCACTTTTACTTTTATGTCTACCCTCATCAGTTCATCGGCTGTTTCTCCTCGTCTGCTCTTCCAAACACATCTATCAATTCAATAATATCTTTAGTAGTCCAAGTTTAATGGTACAGAAAACTCAACTGGACATCTGATCGGCACAGATCTCGTTCTCTCCAGTCCGGTTCTTGCAAGTTTCACTTTCTGCTTGATCGCCGAAGGAAGAGCTATGCAAAGCTATCTCTAAAGAAGATTCGATTAGACTGGAACTTGATCTGCTCTCAGCAGAATTCGCAACTATGTGCGATTCATTTAAACTTTGCTCACGTCTGGAGGCGAAGAATCAAACTGTCAATCATGATAAACATAAATGTGAATTGCATGTATGCTGGCCGTGATATCTAAAGACTCTCGTTTAAGTCTCCACACTTTACCTTTAGAAAAAAAGATAAAGAATTTATTGTTCTTCTGGTACAACTATGTAGATTAAGGTTCTCATGATTTGACTGCAGCTTCAGTAACCATTAAATTAATGGTGTCAGGTTACAATTCTGATAATTCGATGATTTACAAAGGGTTAATTAGATCTTATACTTTTGTTTCTTGGGGCTTCATCCCTTACAGGCTCTTACATATATGCGCAGAAACCAAAGAACTACCACCTAATAATTAACATCAATAACACATTTAATTTTCTCTCACATTAAATAGTTGCTATAATTTTAATGTGATTTCTATTGAAAATGTTTTATTATGTTTTTAATTACTTAAATCTCAGAACTCCTTTTAAATTCTCATTGTCCAATGGAAAAGTCAAATAATAGCTAAAGAACAAATTATTGTGTAGTTGTAATTCACACTGGAACTTTTTAAATATCCACGAAATAAAAATTGTAAGACAAACGAAACTTCAAATATTTTTATGAGGAGAACATTTAATTATTGGATGACTCGGCTACTATTCTTGGAAATGAATTTTTCTGTGTGCATAATAGTCTGCAAATACTTATCCCTATCTACTGTTGAATTGAAACTGTTCTAATGAATAGTTATTTTCCAGCTCATGAGGCCTTAGGCAATGAAATAAAATAAGGTGTAGGGTTGATTCGCGTGTAATAATAATGTTGAGCGACAACCTGTAATACGCCTGGTTGATATTTGATTGGTTTTTCATCGCAGTCTCTGTACGCTAACACCTGAGTTGAATGGATAGACTGCATGCATTGCAATGAATCCAGTCGAAGACGAATGCAGTTGTTAAAGATTGATAGGACAACAACTATGTTGATGATGATGAATTCACGTTTGCTGGGTACTGTTGTTGGTTGTGGACTTGAAGGAACTGGACTGTAAAAGCGAGGATTAGATGAGTGACTGTGAAACAAACAGTGGCATGAAAATAAAAAAGTGATAGACCCTTTGAAAACAATAAAAAACAGAGCTGATCAAGCGAGAGAGAGAGAATTTTATAGATGTCTATCTTTGATATGAACAAGTTGACTCGGGAGTTTTATAAAGATGAATGTTCGCTTAGGGATACAGCGATACTTGTATCACGTCACAGAGTACAAGATAATTTACGCGAACAAACTGGAAGTTTGATTTTTCTATAAGTCTATAGCAAACCACAAAACGAGAAAAATTCTACATGCATCACATTACATAGAGATAGAGATTACTGCATGGCAATGTGGTCATTAAATCTGTAGGATAGAGAGACAATGGCATAAGACTTCAGTTCTTGTATATAAGCAATGTGTTGTGTTGATGATTAGGCGTCAAATGGACTGCCATGTTATTATTTTCTGTTTATTATTCCACAAGTAAGCTGAGTGGACTTGACTTGACTGTGATAAACATGCAAACGAAGAGCAATTTCATCTTCTCTCAATCCAACAGATTCAACAGAGCTATAAAGTGATATGATCCATTTTCCTCCATAGGAAACGAATGCTGGAGTCAAGCAACGATTATTCTCACATTGCTTTCCTTTATTTTACCAAGGGATAGTAATTCTATGTTAGATATTTGAGTTGTTGTTTGGGAAGATATCCTTATTCAGTGCCTAAAGCTCAATTTTAATCATCGATTGATGTTTTATTTTCGATGTTCATGTAATTTGTATACATCTGTCTATCATTGTTGCATCTTCGGAGGTTTTACTCAGGTAGGTACCTAAATAATCGTTGAAACTCACTCTTGTGTAGAGAGAGAGAGAGATGCGAAAGGAGGTGCAGGGAAGTACTTCATAACGTGACGATAAATACCATCAAGATGGCAATCACAAATACATTAATCAGTTAGTTGCTCCTTGAAATTAGTTGGAAGAGGATTAAACGAGTATTTAATCCCTATCTTCGTCTATATCCGTGGAAGGAAATTGTTTCAGAATACTCTTTCCTTCATACTAAGGTGGTAACTGGCAGAACAAGTACAAATATGAACTGAACAGTTGCTATAATGCTAATGGATGATTAGTTGATTACTTCGGGGCAAGTATTTATCATGGCTACGTCTCTCTGCCCTTCAGACATCTCATAATTGTATTAAGATCCGTTGGGATTGAGAAATACTCTTGTTTCTTTGCGTGCATACTTTTTAATGCTACACTTTAAATATTGGGATAGAGGAGGATCGTAAATCCTAATGCATTATCCTACTGACGAGAGGCAATTTAGAAGTGATCAGAAACCACTAGAGAATACGAGCACAATTATCAAATGGAAATCGACATGCTACTAACAATTCCATATAGCGAAGAGTAGGTACCCCAGTACGATATCTGCACTTTTATACCTACTTAATTTAAGCCATAAGGTTTTAGTGTAACAAAGTGACTATAATTATTTTAGAATTACAACCCACACTTATTACAATTAGATGCAGATGACGAGGATGGTGGAATCAAAAGGGAAATATTGCCCATCTTTTCATGATTTTACTTGAACTTTTATTTTCTTACAAGGTTAAATACATCGTATACTATAACTATTGACTCGACACCAACTTCTACAAAGTAGTAATTACTTTCATTATTGCGCACAGTAATCACATCGTAAGCTGGTTGGTAAATGGTACTTTTCTAAAGCAACAACATTATTATTTGCAGAGAACATTCATTTCATATCATGACTTGGCTTCCTCCTTGCTAGATCTTATTATCAAAGTCAAATTATACATAATCTTAGTATATCTCATATATAATAATAATAATATATTATTTTGGCACAATAAAATACGATTCTTTCGTCATTCCCATTCTAAATTTTAAGTAGACAATCATTTAAATTATGAATATCAAAGTGAATACAGAATAAGTAAGCAGAGTAGGTAGTAATGACATAAAATAAGGACTTTGCGGTTATTGAAAAATCTAATTAATGAAGTGATACCAATAAGTTTTAACGCGAACAAATATATAAACAGGTACCCAAATTCAAGAATTAAATAGCTACTCTAATTTTGTAAATAGTTCTGATTGTAGCGAAAATTGAAGGATCATATCATCTACAGATAGGAAATGTGAATGAATCATCAAGTTTTACATAACAGCTAGAAAAGCGAAACAAAATTGCATGTATAATATTATAATGTAGACTATATATTTAAATATATAATAAAATTTCGTATGCATTATTGTCATTATATATTGTATAAAATTGCAGCGGAGCTTTTTGGAATGGTTGCATATAGGATTTGTCAATCGCAAAGCTACTTTACTAAAACATTTCCTTTTGCTATCTTCTTGCTTTTGAACAAAACGAAAAGTTTGGGAAGAGAAGGCAGTGAAGGCTGAGAAATCGTGTTGGATCCTCTTCTTCTGTAAATCCTCTGACATCCAAGATGTTTTCATACTCTGCGTATCGTACGTAGCTGAAGGTTATCTGGTTAACAAGAAAAATAAACATTTCATTAATAATTGGTTTTCCCATGCATTTTTAAATCATAATAATAATAAATAGATCTACTCTGACATTGCAGTAATTAATCAAAAATACAATTGTGACATTTTTCTTGTATAACTACACATATATTTATGCTTAGGTAGCCATCTTCACGAACGAAAATTTAAAATGAAATCTCAATCTGGAAAACTAGAGCAAAATTTTGGAAACTATTTCAGACATAGTTGGCGCATTGATGCGACATTATCGAAGAAATATCAACAAATTACGGCAAATAAATACAGTAACTATTTTTCTATGGTTTATGAGAAAAGGAAATCAAAATGATTTAGTTTTAGGCCAAATCTGTCTCTGTTGCATTTGTATTTTCTTTTAATTTTCTAACAGACGAAACCGCCATGTCCTGGAAAGAGATGGCATGACTGAGAAATGTAACAGTAAGTAATTACTGCCGAGCTGATTATGATTTACTATTTGTTCTCACTGTAAGGGCTCTTGTTTTGTTTTCATTTTCCCACACAAGTGCCATTTTCCCATTCATTAGACTATTCATTTCACTCTTACTTATCGACATCATTAATCATTTCTCCGTGGCTAAAAAAAGATGCGTAATCAAGAAAAGTTGAGATGGTGCCTGTATAGATAGTTAACAAAGCCTCATAATAGTATATCCTCTAACCGTCTGATTGTAGTGCTAAGGCTGAATTCAGTTATTATGGTTTGGTATTTATCAAGTCTAGGGAGTTGATTGTTTGTGATTGTGTATGAGTCTGTCGATTGCGGTTGTACGCTCTAAAAGAGATGATTTGGAATTTAGGACCCCTGCTGGAGCAATAGGGCGGTTCCCTGTATACCTTAACCTATTACTAAATGTTCTTATACACACTCGTTATATATTCTTCAGCTATTCTTAAAGCATTTATAGCCAATTCATGATTCTATGCATTCTTAGATACATTACTTGCTACTATATCATGTTTTCTATTATTTCTGTTAAAATATACAAGGATCTTCAGTTCCAAACTAGGAAAATCCTGTATAAATATTGTTTTTCTGCTTAGGAATTCATACTATTCAACTTTCATATCTATAATGATCGTATTTCCATCACATATAGTCTTTAGTCGAGGAAAATCACTAAATAGCAGCTGAATAAATAGTAATGATGATGTAGAACTTGTAAGTGGGCTTACAGACAGAGCTAATCAAAGAAGGAATGTCTACTCGGCCAATAAACATATGCCTTGTTACATACACATCGTATAATATTATTATCTGCATACAATTTCACTATTTGCTTTCATCATATACACTTCCATACTATTTACATTATAAAGAGATAAGAGGATATAATATATAAGTGACTGTGACTATAGTAAACTAGGATATGCTACGTAATTAAGTAACGTAAAATCTTATACTGCACGTGTACTCTGTAGAAAAATGTAATCTCAGTATTTGCTTACCTCTGAATGTGGGTTCTTCATGTCTATAAACTTCATGGTCTCGAAGTGCGAGTGGAACTGCGGGATGACAGTCAGATTTTGACCGAGGAGGTGTCCTGAAAAAAGATAATGAGAGAGTGTGGATGAGGATTCACAGTAATAATTAGTCTTCCAACGCTCTTTTCAATCTTATTTTACTATACTGGAGAAACTATGCATGTAAAGGAGGCAAAAGATTATTTAGTTAGTTAAGATAAGATGTAGGCCCAGAAAAGAGTTTTATAAGATGCAAAGACTGACTACATAGAAGAGGCTCGGGCATCTTCTCATCACATCCCATCACACCACTATTTTCTTTTTTCTATCTTATCACATTCTCATCTCATCACTTCTTCACATCGCATCAATCTCGCCTGGAGTTTCTTTACATCCCATTGCCTTGAGACTTGAATCCAGAAGACTGACCATTGTAACATTATCTAATCATTATTTTATACACCCTGTCTACTATAAGTCATCATACAGAGAGAGAGAGAGAAAGAGAGGGACAGAAGAAGAAGGAACCACACGTCCACTTTTCACAGCACACTATCTACTACTTAGATATTACACTTGCTAAGTATGCTAGAATTCAAGATTTCCAGATTGGATGTGATGTTGATGTGATGGAAGTGAACCCATCAATTTAATTCCTTATCGCAGCACAACTAACTACAGAAACTTTTACAAAAACCTGGACTATGAGTAGTGGCTGCAATCATATCATAACAATTGTATGCGATTAAGGAGTACGTGAGCATTTACTGGTGGGAAAATAAAGTTCACAATTTACTATAATCGGGTTTAGCACACATTGCATTTTACGGATACACTGATACACATAATATTACGTTGCCTACCCTGAATTATGCAATTATTTTGTTTTGATCATTGTACCTATTCATCGAATGTTGCTAGTTGTTTCACTTTGTTACGTGAACACTTTTTAGCAAAACAATGGAGCAATTGTCATTTAAATGGGGTACCGAACTGCATCAGTCAATTCACTGCAACGTGTAATCCACGATAAAATAGGTATGATAGAAGTATTACATCTATTGCAATGTTAGCAACGTAATATTCTGAGCACAAATGTTTTTCATCGAAAAGCGTTAATAATTTTTAGCCATTCCAGAGGTTGTGCTTTTATTAATAAGTATCTGTAGGTACCTACCACCTATACACAACTTTTTCCAGAATGCACCTGCTCGTTAACTGTTATTTTATTTTACGATTAGTATTCGTTAACCCAAATGCGTAAGTTTACTGCTAAAATAATTCAGAACTTCATGGATGCCTTACAGTTAAGGCTCTCCATAATGACAAACGCAAACGAGTGTAGAAAACCATAAAATAAATCATGTGGGAAATTCTACGACATTGAGTTTGACATGTATGAAGTATTTATTCGCCTGGATGTGGACTCGCAGAAATCATGCACAGTAGAGAAACTGGTTCGGGGAGTCAGTTGATGGTCAATATTTTATGTTTTCAACTATGTTGGGTGAGCATAGTACAAGTATGCATATACTCATGTGTTAATATGAAGAGAATTTAGCCAACACTTAACAGACTTAAGATATTAATAGAGGAATCTCTTATCCTAAAGTTGTCTTCCATAAATCTCTTGTTCTATTATTTATCCCTCATCCTTCCTGCGTATAATTGTTTTGACATAAACACTTAGGTACTTAGAGAATTAACGATGACTTTGTAATTTATTCGCATGCGAACTAAAATTATCTGTCACTAGTATTAGCATTATAATCAAGCGTTTTGAATGTACTACGTGTATAGAGAAATAAAACTAAATCTGCATACATCCCATGCAACATAATTTTCTCAGCCGTTAAGAAAGCTTGAAATGAAGAATGCTGATTTTGATGTTCAGAATTACGAGTAATTAAGCAGCGAAATATTCATAGTGTGTACATAACTCATCCGAAGAAAAGGCAGAAAGTCATAACAGATGTGTATAGAAGAAAGAAAGAGCTTGTTCAAATAATTGTAGATTAAAAGCAAGAAATTATGCAAATTATCATTTTAATTTATGCTAGTAATTAACACAGACAGATTTCGGAACTTGTATGTGCAAAACAAAATACAATCTGCTCACTAATATCATTTATATTAATATTGTTCACTATCAAGTAATAATTTTCGAACTCACCTGCAGTGTAGCCGACAGTTACGTCATCGGGCAGCTGGATTTTATCACAAAGCTTGATGAATTTGCCTCCACTGTAAAAACACAATGGAAATTGAAAATTAAAACCGAGATCAGAACGAATACTAAAAGTTATGCTGCATAGGTATGTAATGTTGTAAGAAGTCAAGTCTTAGAAGAAGATGGCAGGTGAAAATATTTCTAAAAAAGTAGCTACAGGTCTTCTATATAGAAACATACATGCAGTCATTAGTTGATTCATTTAAGATTCGGTGAAGACAAAATAAAAGAAAGGGTACTAGTATAGTAAGTCAGGCTAATCCATTCTTGATGCAGATAGACAGATAACAATGTGCCATACCGTAGTGGATATATTTTGTTCGAGACGATAAGACGTCTTGAGAAAAGCTAAGACGCTGTAGTGTAGCATTGTCTTGTCAGGAGGATGAATAGAGGAGTCAAAGTCAAGGTAAAAGGGAAGATGAATTATGGTGAGGCTGTAGGATGGAGGCGAAACAGTGAGGAGTTGATAAAGAATGGAGATGAAACAGTAACTCTTCGTGTGTACAGCACAGTAGTGTCCTTACAGATAAAGCCAGTAGAGTACGAAGAGATTTTTTACTTTCTTAATCTTAGACAAGGATGAAAAAGGAATCGGAGATGACTTACCTAGCCAGGGGGCTCATTCGTAGAGCTAAAGCTCGGCTCAAACAAAAGCCCGCACCGCCGGTTGCAAACCAAAAGGATACCTCTTCCTGTAAAATCAACCAGAAGATACAACATTAAGAAAAACTCTATACTTATAGTAGAAAATGAAAAATAGTCCATTCTCTTTCAAGAGCAGCAGTACGCAATGAGTCTTAAGATTAGTCACAAGCAGCAACATTGAAAGGTTCTTCCTTACTACACACCGAATATATAAACTCCTTTTTTTACCATATATAGAGAGATAAAGTCTCTGACCTATATCATCATTAAGGGCACTACTAAAAGAGCATATCAGTTTGCACCTGCATTAGATTTCATTTCTATTTTATTTTCAATCTCATTAGTGAGGGTTATTGTGCATTACACTTCTTTTGGTAATTGCGCTAAAGTATAAGGTTTAAATAATGTTTGTACATTACGTCCGTTATTATGCTACACTTATGATGTTTCCTAATGTCTCGATCTACACGCTGTTATTTTTCATATAGACAAACGATAAAAAAACGCAATGGATTGGGGAAGAAAGATGAAAAATGAAATTCCTTCGTTTGTTTCGCTCGCTATGATTTCAATAGCCTTATAGCGTAGCCCCTTCGTCGGTATCCTACTTAGCGGAGGGTCTCCGCCAGACAAGGAACTATCAGTCTATACCATTTTCCTCCAGCTCCGTAATTTTCAAAAGCCATTTCTCTTCGCTCTTCACTTAACTATTATTTTGTTATTAGGAAACCAAGAAACCAAAAGTGGAAATATTAAAGATACACTCGCCGAAACAGACTCAAATTCTACAATGAATTCAAAGGGGGAATAAAATGTCATTATCAGTTCTGTATATAGTCAAAGATTCAAAGGCAATAGGATTTCAAACACATTTACCGCCTACATCGAAAGTGTTACGCAAAAGATTTTCATTTCATGTGTAATCTTTATAATGTGATGGATTATTGCTTTCGTTTCGGATAGCTCTGAGCAACTAGAAGCCTTTACTAATTCCAATAATGAAGGCCTGTCAAAAAATCTATCTTTCAAGCTGATGTTCTCTGAATTCTGGATAGTAACAAAAATAACAATACTAGTAAGTAGGAACCTACGTAAGTGCATTGCATGCTAAATGCTAAGAGACTATGCATCATGCGTGTACACTTCCTAAGATTTTCTATATCCGATTTCTAACTATATTTAAATTATAAGTTGCTTTCCAGCCAGACAGCGTTTGTTTAGGAAAACTCCTATGAAACAAAAACTGCTTATAGTAGATTTCGCCGTTGCATTGCTAGCCGCTATAATTTCCGTAGTCTTCATCAGTGTCATCAATTATTTAACTGTTAACAAGCGCTCATTCACTTTCAGTGTCTTGAGACTTATAGTAATGCAACTGTAGACAAAACAATTTCAGAACAACTATGTACATAGAAATGCTATAGATATTCTAATCTTGATATTGACCATACTGAGAAACCCAGTAGGTATTAAAATACGTATAATATGCTTAGTGTGCATATAATATTATGTCAATAAGTGTTGCAAGATTTACAACTAGTAGTGTCTGAATACTTCAAAAACCTTGAATTGGATTACAATTCAAATTGCACTAATTACATCATATGAATCCCAACGGATCAAACCATTTGACATTGAGAATACTGGAAGCTACCAAGACCTAGTCTAAGTAATTAAGTAATTATATATGTTTATTCATATCGGCCATAACCTTTACATCCCAACCAATTCTAACACAACTGACTGATCCTCCAGAAAATATCTGTTCCTAGTAATTTATTTAACAGCACTGAAATAAATCCATGTATATGCCGGTGACATGAATACACTTAGTAACTTAGTAATGATTTTTTGCCTTCATTGTACAAGGATCAGTCAGAGTCAGGATTGGGTTTCAATTCTAAAAGTCTAGTACAGTCAACAATTTTACCATGTCAAAGTCAATATCACATTCTTATGCTGATAAGAGCTTAATGATAACGTCCATGTTAACTAAAAATGCTATGCTATGCAAAATATGAATTACAAAACAAAGTCAGGTTGCATTCATGACATGACATGAGTACGAGACAAAACTAACCTCCTTCCACATCCTTTGTCAAAAACTGAAGATAAGCAAAATGCAGAGGATGAACATGGTGACCTATCTGACCTTTATTAAAACTGTTGATATTTTGTTCCTCAACGGTCTTCATATAAAGCCAGCAACTGACCATAATTCTCCTCAGTGTTCTTTTGTTTTTCCTGAGAGCCAAATCACTTACTTTCTAAAGGCATTCGCTTTAGTAGTAGTAGTAGTACCTACCTCCACATTAGAAACTAACTTTGAATAATTTCTAATTTATCTTTGATTTCTGATTTTCACTTCGTTACAAGTGAGTCAGCTTATATCAAACCATCAAAATGTCGAAACAAAATTCTGGAAACTATCATACCGATGAATATGGATATCAAGCAGCTAACCCTCGGCATCAAGAAAGCTATTGGCAAGGAAGGGTTGATCCCAGAGAAGGCTTCCCAGCCAGTAAGTTTGTAAAAAGTGAAAGCTCTTTTGCAGACTCATTTATAAACGGATTTTTCATACTTTCAAGTGGAATGTTTAATAAATGAACTCGAAATTTTTATTTCTAGCTGACAAAGGTATGGCACACACCAGTAACTACTACAATGTGATTGACAGGACTATTGCAGCGAATCATCATGCTCGAACAACTGCTCCTAATAGTAGTAATGGTACAATAACATACATTACTTTTCTTAGATTTTTACTTCCACAAGTCCATCCATAGTCTATTACATGTATGAAAATGTTAACTACTATAAATACATACATGATTTTATTAACCAAACTTTATTTTTATTTAGGTTCCGGTTCCGGTACCCAGAAAAAATAATTTGTGGTTGCAGTACTTCCCTTGTTTCGGTTACTACTCTGTTTTTGTTTACAATTCTTAACTTTCATTATAAATTACTTGTATTAAACAAACTTATGTGGTCGATATTATTATAGTAGTTTATTGCTAGTTTCCATATTGTACACATTAGCAATTACACTGACAATCATGTCCAAATAATATTATAATATGTAATAGAGTAAGTAAGGTTAAAGGAATTTTAGAGTTGTATTTCAAGATACTTAATTAGTAGTAATTTAGACTAAAGTTGTAACTTAGGTATAAGTTGCTTTATCGTCCTCAGAATTGAATATAAATAGGTAATAAACGTTTATAATCCCTAAATCGGTTGCAATGAGAAGTGTGCTTAGCGGTTATTAGCATTCAATCTAAAAATAGGATTTGATATCATGCATCCATTAGCTACTTGAGCTCTACATTCATCCAAGTGAAGGCAGTGAATGATATTTACTTTACAGTTAACATATTAGTTGAACATTTACACAATTATTTTTGTAAGAGATATAAAAAATTCAGGTGCATTTTCATTTGTTTAATCTTAGCCTTCGCTTCTTTAATAAATAATAATTTCTACCTCATTCCACTTGAAAATTACATGTTATCGTCTATCATAAGTTGTACTAGCATTATATAACACATTTCCGTGAATATGTGTACAGTATATAGGAAAGCTACTCTTGGGTCTTGGCATTTAACAGTTAAATATACTATGGTTTGGTTGGTTTACACATAAATATCTAGATGTAATAATATTGGAAATGGACAATCGGAAGAACCAGCCAGCCGACCTAGACATGTTATTATGGGCTATACCCATACACTAAAGATGAGATTAGAGCAAATTTAGAAATAACTGGTTGATTCTACACTACTTTTAATGTAACCGCACGGACTTAGAGTATAGGCACAAAAAAAACGAATGGTATTCCTGCAGGTAACTTCAAAGTACAAAGAATCACGCTTCCTGAAAATTCTAAAAATGAGTCGAGACAAACTACAAATGATAACTATTTAGTATTTTATAGGTATTTTCACAAAAATATTGTAAAATATGCGCCAGGAATCTAATAGTAATCAATCACAATCATGTATTGCTACCAACTGAGTACTTGCCCTTGCACATGCACACTTTTTTTGCACTTACAAAAATTAATAATTTACTCCGTTACACAACGTTAAGTTATTTTCGCCAAATTAATATTTTTGAGTATTACGTCTAAATCAATTATAGATGCTATAAAAACAACAACCGTATATAAAGCAAATTCAGGGCTAAAGTTTGTCTTTGATCATCGTGAAGTGCATCTAAGAATTTTCTCCATTTCCTTTTCTATTTTCTTTGATTAGAGACATGAGCCCTCAATTTCATCCCATTACTGTCATTACAGCAAATTATAGAGTGGTTTCCACTTAGAAATATCTTAAAGTTTATTTTATGCTGGTATCCTTTCAGTACTTGCAAGTATAAAAGTCCAAGTTGAAACTCCGCATCCAGTCGGGCGGTCACAATTACAAAAAGAAAAGAAAGTCAAGTGAAGAGAGCAGGTCTGTAAACGGCCTTAGGTCGGCCACGGTCTTTACGAATTTTTTCATCCCCTTGTCACTTACTTTACTCGGTTCGTTGACAAGTGGAGATAGATACAAAGGAAATAAAATTTGTGGCTTGGGCTGCTCTACCTCCCTCAGCTTGAGCTTTCTGTTCATAGAAAGGGACATGTTTACTTGTGTGAGCAAGTCAAAATCAAATCTTTTGCTTTGTGCAGCAATCCGTCCTGTTTGTTCACAGTCAAAGTTGGCATTAGACAGCTACATTCAATTTCAGCTAATTTCATACACAAATTTCTTGCTCTGTATACAAAATGAAGAGAATGGAGAGTGAAGAGCCAGGTTTTGTGCAAAGGACAGGTGGTCAATTCAGATATTTCTCATTGCCAGATTTCCTTCTACGTAATGTTGACGGGCAGAAAACGTTTTTGCTCAAATCAACCTGCCCTCTCTCTCGCATATGGCATTTTCTTATATAAACTTTTACAAGTTGCGTATACTTATTTACAGTAGGATGTGTGGAGGTAGAAACTAATGTAGATATTTAGTATAAGTAATAAATGAAAGGTAGATGCCTGTGGGTTGGTTCTTCCAAACGGGAACATATGCATCAAACTGCAACACACACTTCATTCAAGGATATTGGGAAAAGAAACGGATTTCTACATTCTGTTCCAGTTTACTCACGTTATCTTCTCAAATCAGCATAATTATGTATATTTAAAACATCCTACAGTTATTTGCTAAGCTGTATGTTGTTTTATGTCACAAACCAAGTTTTTATGCAAAGAAACATACACTCCTTATTCATTACTTCAGAGAGTCACAAGTCATTGTACTAAAATAGTTTGCTATTGAAAATCACGACAGTTTGTGAACGTGTCTCGGCCTTTTTTATGCAAATGAGGCGAGTGTATAAAAATAACGACGGAGAGCGACAGGCCGGTGTGGCTTTGTTCTTGTCCCAAACCATCATACATAATATAAAGTGATTTGGGCCGTATGAAGTCAGGGGCACGGTTTCGTGTTATTATTTCTGAGCTAAACCATATTGTGTTTAGATTTCAGTGCCTACACTTCTTGATTTACTAATGCATAGTTTTAACAAGAAGCATGTTTAAACGATATAAAAACACAGTTGGCTTTTTCGAAACAGAGATTTGTTTATGTGGTTAAGTTTTTGCTTTACATTTCCTATATCATCCGTAGGGGTATTAATGCTGAAGAGCTTTAGTTGCAGCCGTCAAGCCAGTTAATGTCATTTTATATGCTTACTTATTTACAGCGTTTACTACTTGAACTGGGAGCAAGTGACTGAATTGCGTTAGACGATATTATATATTTTCTATGATGTCAGGAATGAGGTTTGAGATAACTGAAGCCAAGTCGAGTCCAGCAAAAAATTAAAAAGCATTTAAACCGAGTCATGCTCTCTTCTCTCTCTATAATATTAATGCATAGGATGTAAAAGAGAGAGCTGTATGGAAGTGGAAGAGTTTTGAACAGATAGCGAACACGGAAAATCCCTTTGTAGTCATTCTTGTTTATATTATGCTTGATGGTAATAAATGCTCTTAATAGCTCTGCCTTTTTGCTACTTTTCTCCTCTGTACATAAAGAAAACGGATTGTAAAAATTCAGTTGATGAGATGAGATCAGTTGGTTAAGTCGGGGGATGAGACATGACCGCCAACAAAGCGTGTGCTCTTCAAGTACACCTAAAATCCTATACAGAAAATGAAATATGTGATCTAATGGATTCTTTATAGAACTTTAGAAGCTAAGACTTTTTATTTCTTGCTTTTATCTAAGCTAAGTTATATTATTTTGTCCTCTCTGTTATAATAGTAAGTTATAAAGGAGAGAAAAGCACAATGCTCCATAGACAAGACAATTTGTTGGCTATTGTAGTAGAATCCTGTGCTCTTCTCATAAACATATTTTAATTATTATATGAAGAAAGGGCACGAAGACAGGACACGGCACAGAAAGCGAGAGTTAGTCTGCATGTACCTATTATGTTATCTAAATAACAAAAGAAATGTTTCGAACATAAATAAGTACTTGGGATTTAAGACAGAATGCTAGAATATAGCTGTTAGAACTTTCCGTATGATATAATTGGAAGCTACGTTGTAATTGTAAGGAAGGATGCATCCTTACACGAAAAAGCAAACCGTACGTACAAAGCAAAGGAGGAGGCACTTCACTAACATTTCTATATACTTGTCCGGGTAATTAAAGGGAGTATTTACGACTCTCTAAAATCTGTAATTTAGTCGAACCCTTAGGAGAGGGTAAAAACCATAAAAATTCGCTGCGACTTCTGAACTTCCTTTGAATTAATAAATATCTGTTCCTTGATATCTTTATCTTCAATCTACGCTTGTTTCAGAAACACAAAACAACATTCAGGAATAATTGGAGCATTCCAACCCTTATCATTTCAGAAACCAAAGGAACTTTACTACAAATACAGTTACCTAAAATGAATTAAATTCCCGAAGTTAATAATAAATAATTGATTCCAGTTTTTATTAAATACGTGGTATAGCGACGGTTATAACCACAATATTTTGCTGGATTTTTTGCTTTACCTGACAATTTCGTTAGATGAAGCAGTAAAATTGACAGGATGTATTTATTACTTAATTACTTTAATTGATGTGTTGAGATGAGGTGATGAATCTAGAAAATTAAAACTTATCAATTTTCTAAATTAATACCTCCTTGCAGTAATAATTTAAAAATCCGGACTGATTTTAATTCTCAATTAACTCCCAATTGTCCCGAATCCGTCAGAAAAGAGAGTTGCAGAAGGGAAGAATTTTGAAATACTAGCTCTGCTACAAACAATTAGATTTGAGAATGCATGCAATGTACGATATCTTAAAATAGAAGCAAAAGTCAGCACCCGTCCTTCTGTTTCTCACACAGTGCATTCATGTAATAAACACTAATAAGTAGTTCATAGCATTCATAAAAAATATTTCATATCTAGCAAACAATCGGGACTTTGTGAGTTTATTCTTAGAGCTACTCTCTTTTATCTCAGGAATTCCACGCTCCTTTTATCGGTTCCTTATCAAAAATTACAACCTTCCATTTACATAGCATTTTCACATGCAATCATCTCACATTTGCTTCGCTGATAAAAGTATGACTCTGAAGAATTATTTTTAAACTCTTTTCCTCCACACTAAGCTATACATATCACATTGTTACACTTTTGGAGGATGCCACTAACAAGACGAGAAAATCTCCCTTGCCTTATGTCAATGTAGTTAAATAGAATGCACACAATACACACAGAGATAAAGAGGACTTTACGTGCATGCATAATAAACATGGCCAGGAGATTGGAATTCTAGATTTACATGTCTTGTCGACTGGACTCTTCACTTTCAGAGCTGATGAAAACAAAACTTAATTTGATACTCTTTGAGAATATATGTAGAAAAATGTGTGTACGTTTAAATTATAAGATATGAGTTAACAAGTATAAACGTTTTATGCTCATCCTTCTTTGCATGGCACAATTTAAACCACATTACTACAGTTGAAGTCTATTACATATGTTTTTGAAAATAGAAAGGATTCCACCACATATACTCGCTACACATCTGCATCATAGAAATAACGACTAAAAGAAAAATCCTAGCATAAAGCGACTCATCATTATAAACTTTAAAAGGTACATGCTATCTTTATTCTCTGTTTGAAAGAATTAGTGCGCAAGAGTCTTTTCTAATAGCACAACAATCATATTATTATTATCAAAACATTACATTCATCTATTGTCGTAGCAGTAACTTTTGGTTTGTAGCTAATTCAGTGTAACTCCTGTCTATGAGTTTTCTCTTCAATTCAAATCTGGCTAGGAATACTCCTACTATCACCCATAAAATTCTATAAAAAACTAGAGGTAGACAAAATGAACCATCATCGGTTTGTTACATATTATGTGAATGGTTTCTATAAAAAACAGAATGCCAAGGAGCAGTTAGTATCTAACAGTTGTATGTACAATTCTTACAGTAACAACGTTGGTTGCTGCAATGCAAGCAATCTAATGAACATACAATGTGAATAATATGATATGCAGCAAACAATGTGAGCCACCTGTTCCATTTCGTGTCTATATCGAGCGCTTTTATTTATCCGTCCATCATTCTGTCATTGTTTTCCTCTGCTGCACTAAACATAGCTCAGGTTACATCCTAACACAATCAAACTCGGCTTTTCTTCAACAGAGTCAAATTCTGAATATACAAATATAATACAATAAACCATACCACATACATTGGTGCATACCACATCAAAAAATTTAAACCTACCTTTACGATATACCTACCCAAATAGGTTTACTTTCAATCAATTGTGCTTTTTTGAATAGGTAGCCTTAACGTGAACAATATTAAGCTATACCTACCTTAATATTGAAAAGTTACCTATATGCGTACCTTCACGAAAGCAATATTTTCCAATATTTATACCTACGACCCGATGCCCTGCACAATTGCATTCTTGTAACACCTGAGCTTTTTGCCCCATTTAAAAAGTGCTTAGCTACCTTCGTATAGGCATTTAACAAGTCTATAGCATGCCACTGCAGGTAATGTTACAGGTTCATACGGATTTGTAAAAGGATACTCTCGGTAGTTAATGGATTTTCATGTAATGTACGTAGCTGTCCTTGGCCTGGCCTTAAGACTTGCACCTGGATCTACTTGAATCGATTTTAAATTAAATGCATTTTGCTTTTCGATGGGAGACAAATACTAATTTGGCTTTATGCTTAAAGTATGGGATTTTAATGAATTGAAATGATATGGAAATGGAGGGAAGATAGGAATAAACGGCTAATGCCGTAGATAGACGAAAGCTAAAGTCCTCTTTTTATCTGTATGACAAGTGAGATTTCTTATTGGGATGAGACGGGCGACCCGACAAAAGCCTAGGCAGACGCCAGGCCAAATTCAAGCCGCAAGTCCTGAATTCATTTATTCTATTGTGAGTTTGTGAGGCGAGAGAGAGAGGAAAGTGCCTATCATGTTAAACAAGGGTGAAAATTGAGGATGTGGGATGTACTCTGATTTGATATACTTACACTTACCTAACTCCACATAAATATTAAAGGCTTTTAATCTTAAGTTTCTCCTAGATTAGACAGCAGTAATTCATGGCTCATATTTATAGTCTTATTAGTGCGTAGCTAGATTGATCTCTAGCGATGTGCTTTGTCTGCCTTTGTATTTTCTATCACAGAAAATAGAAGTAGTAATAAACAGGAAGATAAAGAATGACTAAACTTTTCTAACTATAGCTACTTACATCAACGTAAATAGATTACCGTAATTAAGGACCTCATTTTCTACTTCCCGTATCTTTTACTCTCCTTTTTTCAATTCTTTTCTCATTTAGAAGCTTTTGTCTCCCTAATAGACTATTTCCATTTCACTATCATCTGCGATTAACTTTTCCTGAAGCTACTTATTTATTACAGGTAGCTACCTACATTTCATTTCAAAGTAAATAGTTCAAGATTCGAATGCCCTATCTAATCGCAAATTTTAATGATCAAGAACTACAATGGATCTATAAAGATTAAAATGGTAAATCTTAAATTGTCCAAAAATAACCAATAGAACAATCTGAATTAATAATATGAATAAATTCAGCCGCAACAATTTTTTATAAGGTTAAATTGTGACATGTTGACTGCAGCATTTAATGAAATAACTCCTCAATTCAAATAGATTGTCACAGTTAATTTTATTATAGTACATTTACACATAATATCTAAGGTGGTGGGCCGTTATTAGTTTTGAAGAAAGATTTAGGGCCAATGTTACTACCTAATAATCTAACCTACCTATGTGTACTCAATTGATAAATAATATTTGTTTTTGGTAATGCATAATAATATGTAGGTTGAGTTGAAGTCAAATTTTTAGTGAACCAATGAACCAAGGGGAGAAATTATTGCAACAGTTGTATACTCCCAGGACATAATTGAAAAATACTATCAGTCAAACTAGCTGTTACTGCTCTACAGGTAGCTTAGGAAGGCTAACTGACTGATTGACAAACT
>JABASI010000818.1:0-31665 GCA_019776505.1 Tomocerus nigrus
TTAGCCAGAGATTTTGATGCCAAGTAATATCAACTCAACATATATAGTTACGAAAATGAAGTCAATGTATTATGCCGTGCACAAAAAGCAAACCAAAATAGGTCGTTGTTCTATCTTAATTGCCTTTCTGCTGTATTACTCCAGCCTCTTATGTCAATCTATGTAATGTATGCGTAGTATGCAATGAATATTTCTTTTTTAAACACATTTTCAAATTTGAATCTAAGGAGAAATGGCAAAGGTTATAATTCCCTTCTTCCATACACAATTCTGCATTGCTTCAACTCAGCTATAATATTATGTTAGGCAGTAGAATTTTGCTCAATACGCATTCAATGTTTTATTGGTTTAAAAAGTTCTTTATCAGAGTCAAAAAATTTGTGAAACAATTGTTTTTTCAAGCAAGTTGCAAATAATGTTATTAGATTACAAATATAAATGTCAGGTATCCCAATATTATTTTGCTATCGATTTGCAATAAAAATAACCGTAAGCTATTGCTCTGTCCAAACATTAGAACGTAGTCGATCTGTAGTAATGTTTTATGAATTGTATCAAAAATGCATGAAATGACTCTAGTTACTACCCGAAGTCTAAACGTTTAGAGGGTAGAGCTTGAAATGCAGAACTCAATAAATCCATTCCTGGCGTGTTTAAATAACTTTTTTTTACTGCAACTAAGAATTAAAAGATATGGAGCCTTATGATTATTGCACTAGCATTTCCTGCATTCGAACTATTTTCTGACAGAAATTGTGTTTTTACCTAGTATAGTGTCCCCTATTCATACTTAACAGCTCAATATTACAACAGCATTTAAATTCTAAATATTTTTGTGAAGTATGTGGAGATAACATAATATACGAATATATTGTGCAACCTAGAAAGTATTATGTACAAACGATACGAATAAAAGTAGGCGAAACGATCCTATATAGGTATAAATCTGTTTGCAACATGCAATATGCACTGCTCTGATAAAAGGCTGGGACAAAACAACTTTGAATCCTTAAAGCTGCAAGTTTGCTTATTGTCCATTTGGTTGATATAAGTGGAAAATAGCTTTTAGGTCATTTCTTAAATTGTTAATTTTAATTGCCAGTTTCAGCAAGCAATCTGCAATATGCAAACCGATCGTTTTGTTAGGTACCTGCTAAAATGGACTACCTATAAACGTGCTAGTTAAATCTGCGTAGTTATGTCTTTAGGTCACATTAAAACGAAAATAGCAATGCAAATCATAAAGTGCTTCACGTAATCACGTTTGAACCTATAAACGTGCTAGTTAAATCTGCGTAGTTATGTCTTTAGGTCACATTAAAACGAAAATAGCAATGCAAATCATAAAGTGCTTCACGTTTGAAGAGCACCTTCAAAACGTAGCAAACTTTTGTGGGCTATGATGCAGGTGCATTCAACTGCCGTAGTTGTCAAATAAAATACATCTAGAAAACATCGTTTATCATTCGCATTTAATTTAACAGTCAGGAAATTAAATTCTTAAGCTTTAGATCAAATCAAGTGTCCCTTTAACACATTGATTTAAGGAAATGTAAGAATATTTGTGTTACTTCGCCGAGAATTTATCAATTTTTGAAACATTACATTCGTTTTATTTATTGTAATTTTCAAGATTTACTTGATAGACGATAAAGAGCTTAATTGATACCTACTATGACAGGTACATGCAAAAATAGTAGTTAATATTTCTAGAATAACAATAAAACAATAATCTCTGTAGATGTAGGTACTAGTATTTTGTCTGGTTTGATATTCTGGGTTTCCATCAAATAGACAATAAATACAAGCCACAAACTAGAAATATTTGAGGAAAATAAATGCTAGATTAGAATGAACGTACCAATAGTACCATAAAACGGAAACAGAAGCTTAAAATATATGCGATGAAACAGTTTTTAACATAATAAGCATAACATAATAATAGTTTCCTGTTTACCTGACTTAGGGTTATGTCCCTGATGTTCATTAAACTTTACCCTTCATACTCCATTAACTAGGATTAACATGATCTCTAATTTTAATGTAGATAGGTAGTAGAGTAGGTACCCGTGTAATGAGTATGCAACCCAATTACATAACATAATCTCACTCTCTGTCTTGTCTAACTATGTTGCAGATTACTAACTATTAATAAATATACAAGTGAGCTACGGTCAATGTTAACAATTAGTAGACACCTTTTAGCTAGTACCTACTATTACTGATAGTAGGTATACCTAACCTTAACCAAATTACGTAGCATAGTTTCATATAATTACAGGCACAGGCTAGATAGTATCTTCGTAAAACAATATAAGACTAATAAAATGCTCACTGTTTAGTTTAGTCTAAATAATGTTAAGTTGAACACTTGAGCTTGAGACTTGAGACTGAATTAGGAAAGAAATCCACAAAATAGTCTGACTGATTACATTTTCGATTTTTTGTACATTTCAGTAGTTTTATTTTATCCTCCGTCCTCTGCTAATCCTTTATTGTTCCAGTAGCTTCTGTTTCAATGATTTATTTTAATTGATTCATTCTAAGTGCTCTGCTTCGGTGATTAAATCAGCAAAATGTTTTTAATTGCATTTTTATGCCTTGTCATTCTATCGTATCTCATTTTTGACCTTAATTTTCACATCAAAGGCCTCGCAGCATATTTTTGTGCTAAATATTTGCGTTCTGAATTAAATTTTTTACAACCGAGTGTCATATACGGTAAGTATTTTTTATTTTCAACATGTATCTGCTATATATATATCTACTTTACAATAAAAATGAATTGTGCAATATGAATTCGTTGTTTTGCATTATATTTATATAGGAATCTGCTTCACGACTGATATCGATGTGAATCTAAAGCATATGAATAACACTAAATTCCTTCGGGAATTTGAGTTTGGGCGTCTTGATTTTTGTGTTCGTGCAGGACTTGTCAGAATGTGTTCCGGCTTCAAAAATGGAACGAAATTCGTCATTGCAGGAACGATTCTCAGATATCTAAAGTCGGTTATGTTATTTACACCTTACCAGGTTAGAAGCTAAAGTGCTTGATTTCTGTTTCTCATAAGAAAAATAGATGTTTATTTTAATACATGATATTATTGTAAAATTATTGGTCTGGTACAATGAAATGAAAAACATTGACATGATAATTTGATAAACAGGTGAAATCATCCGTTGTTTGGTGGGATAATCGTACATTTTACCTGGAGCAGAAAATGATAACTCTAAATGATCAAATAGTGAGAGCAGTAGGATACACAAAATTTACTTTTCGGGATACAAAAGGTTTGGAAAATTTCGTCCATAATTTGGAAAGGCCAAATATAACTCCGGACCTTAAAGCTTACATAGAGGCAAACGAGTCTTTGGAATTTATTAACCAACGAACACTATTAGAGAAAAAAATTGTAGATATCGACGAATAATACGTTGGTTTTACTATGAATAATAATTATTGTGAACCTAATTTTAAATAAGATTGTTTTTAACATTGAATGTTATTATATTGCTTATAAATTATGCTCATGTATTTATTTTTAGTTAATAATTAACCTCCTATAGAATTAACCCCTAGTACTATATGTACTATGCACTTTCATATTATGTCACGTTTACACTTACAGTGATAATTCAGTTGAAATTTTTAATTTTCGATAAGTCGCATTGCAAATATTTTTGCACGAAATGTATTCTAGCTTTTAACTATACTACAGGTACCTTATGTCTAATTTTAACTCTAAATGCCGTAGCTGATATAAAATATTTGATATCGCTGCTAAAATACCTATACTATGTGTACCTACATCAAATAAAAATCGATAGTTTCATAAATGCATAACGACGCATAGACAAACTGCAGTAACCGTTTCGTCTGACCTGGTAATTATTGTCGCCGGCGAGGCAAGAAAATGTCGGTATTTGTCTGTAATATTTAGCAGAAGTACATATGCAATTGACTCATGCATTAAGATGCAAGTTACTCTTTAATCAAATAACATGCTAAAAGTTTAGACCATGTTTGTAATATACTATCGTAATTTTATAGTGTGATATAACTCACTAGCACTACTAGACATGCGATGATTTCAACAGTCATTCAGACAGAGAAGTCAGATGCAGCTGAGTATTCAAGTGCTAAAACGAAGAGCAAGAGACCATATCGATGCAACAACATGTATGTGCATGTGGTAATACTTCAGAATGTCTACGAATGCATCACTAACTATCACGAACGTCGTACCAATGAAATAGTCTGCTACACAGTTTGATGATGTGTTATTTCTAATATTTTTATTGTTGTTACAAAGATTATTAGTAAAAAATTTGTAAAGTTCGTGATCCACCTGTTCACTTAATGGTCTAGACAAAACAAAAGCTAAAGCTTGTAAGGTTCACTTTCATGCAATTTACAAGTTTGTAGTAATAATGGCATTTCTATCTACTTATTTTAATCCACAAGCTCATTTCACAATGATAAGGAGTAAAAAATTTGTGCTAATTATTTGGTTATCTCTGTAGTGTCAGTCCTCTGCATGACGTTTATGGCACATTTATGGCTACCTTCTATTTGAACTGGCGTCAAGATCGACGAGATCAGAACAGAATTTGCTTGATTTTTAATAGAACATACTTGAGCTATGAGGGTGAATAAACTTACATATTATGCGTACCTAGGTAATTACTTAATTATAGGTAGGTACTATTTTCATGAACCTATTCGCGTATGACTGAATGATGAATGAATCGTTAATTTTTTTCACCAAATTTTGATACTTTTTTAAAGTTGCGCTATGAATTCAGATTGTTTTGATGATTGCCTGTTTTCAAACACAATATTTTATGCTGATAATGGTTCATTCGTGTCCCATTGTAACTGGTAGGTATATACGTAAAGTATACTAGTTGAAAATTGAATGTTGCTGAAAATGCCGAAATAAGATTTATTTCATTGTAAATTAAAATGTTCTGCTGAGAATATTTGGTGTATTTGGTGTATAATATTTGGTGTATTCGTATTCAATATCCAACCGCTACTTCAGGAAGAAGGAGTTCGTAAATCAGTTTCGCATGGGGTCCTATATCGCATATTGGCTGCAATGCAATGCAACTATGTAGTATTACCTACGTCTTAGGTTAACAATTTCAGAAGCATATGAATTTAGGTGAAAGGAAAGTGCAACACTTTTTTGTCAATGTCGAAGATGTAGGGCAAGGTGAAGACATAAATAAACTCGGGATGATTCGGGAATTTGAGCTCAGTATGCATGGTGCAGTTCCGAAAAGGTTATATTTTATGCTTTCTTCGGTATTTATAAGTAGGTAGTTAAGTTAAAGTAAGTATGGCTATGCATGCTATGTAAATGAATATCGGTGTATAAAACTTAATTCTCTCAAATTACAAGTGATTTACAATTTTCTGTGATGGGAGCATAGAGATAAGAAGACTTATAGGAATCTTATATAGGTAGTCAAAGTTCTTGTACAATAAGTTCTTTTGAATTTTGTTATTTGCTGTTCATCAAGCTAGTAAAATGCATGAAAAAATATTTTTAAATCATTTACGTACGTCATCCGTTGCAATTTAGTTTCTGGACAATTCCATTAGAAGTATTTGACAGAGACATTCTTTCTATATAATGTGGGCAATTATTGCAGTACTCATAATCATAATTTACACAGCAGTAGATCTAAATTTTTTTCTTCATGCTGCAATTACAATCTTCTGTGCTCTATTTTTCCGTTCTGATCTTCATTTTCTGGATACTGGAGAAATATACGGTAAAAACAATTTCATGTATCTAACCATTATCTATTACCTTTGATCTTGTGCCATTTATTATTAGAGGTCTCTGATTATAGGGATTTGCTTGTTGTCCGACACGGACATTAATATACATCATATGAACAACACAAAGTATTTCCGGGAACTCGAGTATGCTAAATGGGATTTTCTTATTCGAATTGGTATGAAAAATTTCTGGGAAGTAATGCGAAATGGAACTCCAGTTGTGGCTGCAGGAACAATTCTTAGATACAAAAGTGCCATTAAACTATTCAGTCGCTACAAGGTAATAATATTAATTAGGTACCTAATTAAGATACCCATTTTTGCTCTGAAAATTTGTATCTGCTATTAACATTATCTATTTATTTTAGATCTTAAGTACCATTAAGTGGTGGGACCATCGATCATTTTACTTAGAACAAAAATTCGTAAGTCTAAGTTGCGGGACTACAAAAGCAATTGGCTACACAAAAGTTACATTTGTGAAACGTGATGCTATAAATGACTTTGTGACTGGACTGGAAAAACCGGAATTGAGTCCTGAACTAAAAGCTTATATCGAAGCACACGATGCACTGGTCATATCGCAACAGAAAAATAAATCAAATTGAAGTTATTACTTAATGTGCAGCAGAGCAGACCAAGATTGATAATGAATGCTAAAGTAAATATGTGTTTTTTCTTTTTGCCGAAAATGTATATCTGATTGTAGAATAATTATATTTCTTCAAAACTACCACTTAATTTTCGAGATTACAGACTGTTCCGAATTTCTGGTTAATTTTTGTCATTTCGTTACTTTGCTTGTAAGTAAAACGGAGCGAACTAGTTTAGTGTATTAAATAAACGTGTAGTAAATGAATATTTTAAGACAAGGGATTTCATTTTTAGTTTCAGCTTTTATTTATTTCTCGCACGAACGAAGAATGTTGTAGATATACTGGCTGTCTGGTACCGCTCACTGTCAATTAGCTAAGGTACGATTTATTTAAACTCTTAATAAGGTTTCACATAATATCTTGAAGAATCATAATAACAGAATATCTATTTGCATAATTTATGGTCACTCAATTCGACTTATTACAATTGGCAATCTAAAAAATAATGATGCTAACATATTGATAAGGAGAATTATAGCACAATAGTATTACATTAATTACTTGTAACGAATATAATAATGAAGTTATTGAAATTGATATTAAACTATGGCTTAATATCACTATATAAATCTGACTCTAATAATAAGTGATTACCTACTTATCGAATAGTACCTTCGTTTTGCATATCTTAATATCAACTACAGATAAGTATACTAAAGTATCTACGATTCATATTGCTTATATCACTAATTACTAACATTTCATTAGGTAGAGCTACTATAGATATTAAGTAAAGGAGAAGACAATCCACAATAATCGTTTCTCTATATACGATGGCTGAATTCCCATTTATACTTTCAACAGAAAACAGAATGTGCTTTATCCCTTAAACCACTGCTAATACAAGCTACATAATTAAACGAGGAACTTTAATACATCTATAATAGTAATATTGTTTGTATAGCCTCATTCTAAAATTTTTAATACGAACACAAAGAAAACCCATTTTGACAAAGTGAAAAGCCCTTTTATGTATGTATACGGCAGAGACAATGTTAAGATTAAACTATTGCCATTCAAATGTCGTCATTTCTTATAGTCCCCAATATACTAGCACAGAAGAAGAAGATCTTATAATGTCTGCAGATAATTCTTAAGATGCAATAAAACTTCTGTACTAGTAAAACGATTAACTTTAAGGAAAATCTAAATGCCTAATATTTAATGACTCACAATGATAAATAGAACTCCCTTTTATCTCTCTTTAACACATTCCTTTTAGCCGTGAAAGTAATTTAGAAGAGGACATTATCATAATTATAAACTAAATCCAACTAACATTTACAACTAAGCTACAACTATAGGTATGTATAATATAATGAAGGATACTGTGATGTATGACATGCTAAAGGAATACATAAATAGGTATACTTACACAGTACAGATACGCTTAGAAATATTCAACGAGTAACAAAGATAATATTCTAATACAATATAGAACAATGTATTATGTATTTAGTTGTTTTACAACTAATTATTAGTCATTATAATATGTTTAGATTCAAGAATGTGATTTGAAATTGCATAATAGATCCACCCACGGCTTTGCATACAATTTATATGCTTTAATTAAACTACATTTTTATCATTTTTTAAACTATGCCTTTTTGATAACAACATTAATAATTAAGCCAAGTGTCCATTGTCTTAATAATGAGTTCTATCTAGATCGTCTTTGATTGATTCGGCCATTTTCAACTACGGCTAATATTACAGTTAATTTTTTACACTTTACGAGATTATTTTTAATTGCTCAGACAATTCAATTCCATAATATCACTGTAGAACAGACATAGGCGGCAACATGCGGTAATAACACATGAGGTAAAGTCAGATTGAAATTTTTGTCTCATTAACTCATTTGCCATTTCATCTCTGTCTATTACTATTCTTAAAGTTAAGATTACATTCTGTAGTTTTAGTAGTACATTACATATCTGTTCACAGTTCAAACTTGAAGGCTCATCTTTGTAGATTTATAAATTAAATTGTCAATTTCAATCAAAAATAAATTACATGTACACATCTAGACATTACATTTCAGCACACTGCACATTCTAGGACACTATTCCAACATTTCCAATCCATTCCTATACCTCACCTTTATTCTTTCATTTTAGATACATTTAGCGCTAAAGATATCTGTCTATCTATTGTAATCAATACAACGCCACTATATTATACCTTTCCTCTTGACATGACCGTAAAGGTCGACTGGCATTTATTTCGCGTACCTACTAAGATAGAATGAGATTTTTAGAACTGATGTGGCGCTTGCAAATTAGCATTCTGATTTTCATTGTCTTTGGACGTTAATGGCAATGGCGATGATGGAGGGTAGAAACTGCTCTATTTATATACAAGAAGATTTTTGAATCCTTATGCTTTTCCTAACAATCTTAATAGAGAATGACTATGACAGAGTACTTAAAAGATAAAAAATTTAATTAATTTTAGGAGATTACATTTTAAGATTAAAGAAGATGAAATCGGATTTCCTCCACACACACCGAGTTTATTTTTTAAAGAACTTGTTAAAAAGAATTTTCATCTACCAGAACTACACCATATAGCCCGTTTGCATCCAATATTCCTAATCGTCCTACTATTATATTAATCTTCTATGAAAATGGTTGTATATTTTACTCACAAATAATAATAATATGTAGTTTGTTTTAATTGCAATCATAACATTTTTGTAGGTCAGCGGACAATATTAGGGTAGAGAACACATGCTTTTTATACATTTAGGAATTTATTGGATATTTGTTGTGTAATTTTGTAAGGGTAGAAATAGGATGGCGTAGTTTGTAGGTATAGAGTGCAATTTGGATTGTATTCACTGGAGTTTTTAGAGCTGTTATAATAAGTATGTTTGAGGTACTTAAATTGAGTACATACAGTTTTACGGTACAGACGAATGTTTGTATTATCTTAGTATGAAATTGTACTAGAGCAACTTCTACGGAGGATAAGTATAGATTTGGTAAAGTAGATGGATCGATACTTTAATGGCCTGATCTACAAACAATTCCTACATTTCTAGCCAATAGATAGCTATCGATGGGCGACGACGATAGCTATATAGGATAGCTACTTCTAGAATCTTCCTTCCTTCTTCTCGATGATTATATAGCTTTATAATAGCAATATATTATGTATAATAATTCAATAATAATATGTATAGAGGTAGATACTGAATTACTGAATTGGTTTCCAGTTCTACAGAGTTACAGTACTATGGGCTAATAAATTATTAATATTGCGAATTTAATTACTATACTATATTGCTAGTTTTAGTTTGTATTTGTATTGGTATTTAGCTATTAGGTATACAAGGTACATGAAGGGTATTGGGTAGTGTAGGTAGGCTACTTAATTGGATATGGTTACGAACAAGAGGTAATTTTACTTTGTTTTCACTAGCAGCGTAGCGACTACAGAATATCTGTGTCAATGACCAATCATTGAATATCTCTACACTATTTTAATAGTCATGTCATGCTAATAAATTATAGATAGTCATCGCGCTACTGGCTACTTTAAGTTCGAAGTCAAGTCTGCAATGGTTTTGAACAGGAATGTCTTTATCAGTAATGAAAAACTTAACAAAGTCATTACAATTTAAATAACTCTACTAGCTAACTACATAACGATAACTACATAATATGATACAAATACAAACTGGAATTGGCCTTGGATTCATTACATGTGCATGCATTTTAATGTAGGGAAGTTTTGCATTACACACATTCGCCACATATGTACTTCACTTATTGCTTACAATAATTAGATTGTATAATAAAACATTTGCCTCTAACATTATTTCAGTGATCAAGGAATATAACTTGGAGTCATACACGTATTAATTACTTTTCAAAGTCAAAAGGGAGATCCGATGAGTTTGGCTAGTATCATATTGTAAAAAAGGAATTTATCATCCCAATTTAACTTACTGCGAGTCAAAATTAAACGCTTAATTTGTCGTAGGCCCACTTTTGGCTTTTTGAAGAAGTTTCAGTCTCTGTTCTAATGGCTCAGAGAATATCCATGTGTCGCCTGCTGGAATGAACATTCTAGGTTTCCAGGTTTCACTTCGGGCACTTCTGTCACGGGCTTCTGAGCGCTGCTTTTCTTCCAAATAGAATTTAGCATCAGTTGCTTGGTCAATGTCCCTAGTACTGTTACATCAAACATAATAATTATTAGCTATTTTTCCATTAATCTCATAAGTCAACAATGTTATAAGATTAAATTTTTCTTACGCCAGTCCGCGTGTCACGTCTTTCCACATACGACGGGATTCATATATATCTTGCTCAGCTATTTTTCTAGATTGTTTCTTAATAATATTGAGTTTCTTAACATCGACAAATCTTTCTGTGCGTCCATCAGACCATTTCCCTGTCATTAAACCATTCCATTCTCCATCAACAGTTAGGAAGGGTTTCTTTTTATCATCTGGGCTGAAAACCTGAGCATTAATCTACATGAAAGTCAAAATAATGGAATCAATAAATCATTTTAATAGTCCGTTATAATATTATAGGTATAGGTAATAATATACTTCTACTTTCCTTGGGTATAGGTAAACCTCAATCACAGAAATGCTATTAAAATATCTACAGAAATGAATTACTTTATTTTTTTCACCGCTGAAAAATGGTTTCGTCAAAAATTCAACACGGGCATGGTAGCCAGTTTGAGTTGATGAGATTGTAACCGGACCTCCTAATTCGACCCATGGAACTGTGAATATGGAGCGAGCGTAGCCGTTGGGAAATCCTAAAACGTAGTCTTCTCGTGTCGGCTGGTGTAAAGTCAACGTAGCGTGACCTATATTATGCACTCCTAAACAGAATAAACACAGAGAGGAGAAAGTCATTAAAATTTGTCAATTACTGCATATTACGAAGCCGGCGTCTGTTTTATCTATCCAAAGAAGGCTATAATTCTTGTCATTTGCATTCTTATCCTAAAGCGCATTGGCCGTCTGAGCTGAGCTATTTTATAGTCAGACCATGAGGGCATTAGAGCCAAAATTAAAGAGCACGCTTTCAACTCTCTAATGTGTTGGCCATAGCTAACATGATGGTATGTATGGAGACTCCTACAACTTACACGGCTAAGTTTACGACAGCTGTCGTAAACCTAGTAGAGCTGTGTACATATACTAAAATATACCATCAACGATAGTTAAATTAACAGATTCGAACAAATAATGTCTAGTGTAAAGCGCAGATAAGAATGAAATGCTTCGTCTGGCTATCCAAATACGCTTGTCTTTGCTTACCAATTGATAGACCGAGAAATTTGGACTTGGTCCAGATGTGCGCATTAAGGGAAATCTGTTTTCTCATATGCTCCGCATAGAAAGCAGAAATAGGAGGATGATGAGACACTTGCTCGCCAAAGAAAATTAGAGCATTGGGATCTTCTACCCAGGGTAGTAATCTACCATCAGGGGCTACGGAAGATCCAGTAGAACTGCTTGTGCTTGAGCTTTTACGGTGCTTCTGTTGTTGATCTTGCGTAGCAGGCTTCTGTGTGGAACAATGTCCATTACCAAGATTCCAGTAGCACTGGAATACTTCGCCTAAAATTGGATTGTATGGTTTTTTAGCTACTTCTGATCTTCGACCAGCATGGAAAGCACCCAGATACCACCTAAATCAAAAGACATTGTGTGTGAATTTTGTAATGATGTGAATGAATTGCTGAAACTGCAATTATTCAACGTTCTCTCTATACATGTACACATAAATACATACTTTTATCTTATTAGCAAATAATGATGCGGGTAACGGGTAAATGTTACTAACCTCAGAACAGCAACGATTCTATCTTTTGGACTAGTTGTATCCGCAATATTCACGAACATGTCAGGGTGAGCAAAAAAATCGGCATACATTTCAAGGAGACTCCGTCGTTCCAAAATAAATGTGGGTAAAACAACCTTCGTCAGATCCATACCGATTTTAACTTGGGAAAGTAAGTGGGAGAGGACTGAGCCGTGGGATTCGACTGAACCCAAATCATCTTCAGGTTCTTCATCGTATAAGGCATCCCAGTCATAAGCAGGAGTACTATTTTCAACTGGATCGGGGCATTTAGTAAGGCTCTTAGTACACTTACAGGGATTTTTACATGAGCAATATTTCTTGGCTGATCCTGCGGCACTTCCGCTTAAAGGCATCGCCAGGGTCTCCTCAGGTGTGATGGCTACTAGCGCCGGGTTAACTTTGGACTCCTCAGTTCTATTTTCAAAAAAAGAACAGGAGTTCATGCACACTTTACTTTACAGTAACTTAATATTCATTTATTCTTTGTAACGCAAGTACTTTAAAAAAAATCAAACAATTAGAGAGAAGGTTCTTACTGGTCTGGATACAAATCTTCACTTGCGTCATAAAAGTCTTGTTCGTCATCTGAACTTGAGTATGAGATAAAAACTGGACTTTTTTCATTTGGAGAAATGGGCGACTGGCCAACAATAACGGAGCTTGTGGTAGCAACGCGAGTAACGGCTGTTTGTTGACTCACGACGCTCTTGACCCCACAACTACTGGAAGAGCTAACGGATTCCTGGCACTCAGCACCGAACTCAATCCCCGTTTGGATTTCGGGGTCCGAATAATGGAGAATCACAGGTGTGGTAAGTCCTGCCACTGGGAATGCAGTGTTCTAAATAACGAAAATAGTAATTAACTCGAACCCATGAAGGCGGTCTCCTCTAATGCCCAATTAAGTGTAATAGCTTATATCCGTACAGAATCTTTAACCATTCAGAGAGAGGAATTAATAATTAAATTCATTCTTATGACAGCAACTCAGGCTAAAATCGATATTTATTTAGCTTTGCTCTTGCTTCACACACGGTCAGTGAGCTCCTGCTCTTCAAGAAGATGAAAAGATATTTTTTAATAACGCTATCTACAGTTAATGGACAACGGGAGATGAGAAGACAAACTCTACGAGTACTACGAGTGTATACCTAACCTAGGATTACGATTTACGATTAGCAAAGTAAATAAATTCCTTCCTTCCCTACACTACTACTAGGTAACTGCGTATGGAAAACTGGGGTATGTGTTCGGCTACAGTGTTGTACTTTTTTGTGTATCACGTATAAATAAAGGAAGCTATATCTCTACTTGGCTGTGTATCTTGAACATTAGTCTTTTAGTTCTCGAGACCCGTCAATTAGCTAAATATCATGGCAACACACCGAACTGTTCAGAATCAGCCGTTTGCCTTTGGCTTCCTCACTCAATTTAGTATTTCGGGTAACAGAGCCGTGCTGAAATAACGGAGGCCAGCAGCAGAGTACAGAGCACAGAGCACACACAGCGGGAGAGAATTTCTATAATGTCTGTTACAATGACTTTCATTAAGAATTCACATCAAATGTCTGCTCGTAGTAGCTTTTAGCGTATTTAAGTTAACTGCTCAACCCACTCGCCAAAAGGGAATGGTAAACATGCAGGAGAAGGCAAGGAATGAAAATGAAATGAAAGTCAGTCGGCCTAGATTTCTATTACGGGGTACATTACCTCCACTTCGAGCATTGCATAAATATTATAAAGAAAATGAAAATCAATAGTGGTGTGACTGGAGTCGGACTACCTTGGCAATCTGAAGAAGAACAATGCTGTGTTTGACAGCCTCCAAAAATTCATTGGCTTTCGTGACCAGATGGGCCAACTCGGGCTTGCTTTCCAAAGCGGCTACTTGTTGAATTAAAAGTTGCAAATAAGCGTCTGCCTGGGCGAGTCGCTGTTCGAAACGGATTAATGGCTCCTCCGCCGATCCACTTACATCGGAGAAATGATGAGGCAAATAGGAACCCGGTCGTACTCGAGCGTGCTTCAGGATGGCTTCCTCCAAGGCTCTTACCTGCCAAATCAACCAAAACCATTATTATTTTCACCATTATAGCGCTCCATCAATCATCAATATGTCAATACCGTAACATTCAACTTTGCCAACAGCCAATGTCAACCTATTTTACAATTTACTGTTCCTTTCACGCATCTATACCTTCGCGAAGTCAAAAGTAAACCATGCAAAGTAACGTAAACCACCAATTTATTCTTATTGATATTAATGGCTCTCGACTTTGGCTCGACTGGAGTTGGACTTTGGAATCTACTATGTAAACACACGGACCAATACCTCTCTGCTTTCTTTTCCTTTTGTTTTACATATCAATATTTTCCGGAATCGTAAAAACCTAACTAATTCATATAAATATGTTTCGTTCCTCGGTATTATTTTACCATATATATTCACCTTACATAACACATAAGTATAACATATGTATTATACATACATAAATACAGGTATAACGTTTATAAAAACAGCAGAATACGGAACTAGTGCACCTGCACAGTATTTCAAGAACAAATATAAAATCAACATATAAAACTATAGTTCTCGGAAAAAAATTCTTTGTAAAATCACACACCGCCTACATGAACTTAACGAACTAACGCAAAAACGCAAAATTTATTGTATACCTGCTGAACACAATAATTCGATACCTAAATTAATGATTTTCGGTTTTCGTTGTTCTTTTAAGAGTTAAGTAATTTTTAATATTTTCAATTTCATGTAAAATATCTGCTTATTATAGTGTTACGATAACGAACGACGATTTTCGTTTAATGATGGCTAGAGAGGTTTTAATTGTAATAAAATTGTAACAAAAAATGCGATGGGAAATCCATTTACCCAAATTTCTCTCTCCTCGGCGTCTTTTGCTTGTAGATGAAATACTTTAGCATCAACAGTGATTGTGAAATTAGCGTCCTCTTCGTCATCAATTCCCAATACAGCTCCTTGTAATCTGATGCAGCCACGTCGGACACCTCTCCTCATTTTCTCCTTCGACTAGAGAAAGGAAAAGAAAATATAGTCACAATCATAAAATCAAAACAAAAAATGTATATAATCCGGACTATCCGGAGAAAGCCGAGGAAAATTAAGGCTTTTAATATAACTACCTGACAGCAACCCATACACACACGTCTACACATGTGCTCTCGGAGTCTAAAAGTTGACTGAATGGCATGTCAATAAAACTGCGTAACTCATTCCTTTCTTCTCCTCATATATCCTGGAATCCGAAACTGCAATTCGCAATCCGATATATTGGAGAAAGCTTGAAGGTTAAAAGCTCTATCTCGTATTTATTAACCGTAAACACCAGCATAACGCTTAAAACGTCAACATAAATTATGATTTGATCCTTACATTTAGTTTAGTTAGAAATATTCTCATTGTGGACGTAATAATTTTAATATTGAAAATAATGTATTAGATAATCAGCAATAAAAGACTGAATTTGAGGGGTAATGTGCTTTTGTGAGTTTTTGCATGCATAAACTAAAATCGTGCTAAAAAATATTCCAGGATATTTAAAAATGGGAGTAAGAGCAACAGCAAATAATATTTTAACACACTTTTTTAACGGCGCTTTGGAAGTGAAAGTATATGTTCAGGCACTCAGGTATTTTATTAAGATATCTAAAAATAGTGAAATTCGAATCTAACCGTGTAATAAGACAGCAGGCCGGTGGTCTCGTCCAAGACGAACCATCTGAATTGCCATCCTTTCATAACATTGGTCCATTTGCTCAGGAGACCTTCCATGGGCGCTGAAGAGGATGACGTTGAAATTTTGACAAGTACAGAAATCCTTCACCGTTAGCCACACTAAAGAGCAAATGACTCAGAGAATCTCTTCAAATGACAACTCTAGCGAACGGGTTTTATTTTTGACAGCTAACAAGATGTATTCATATGTTATATATTTTGTATTCATTTTAAAGTTAATTAGTTAATTAATATGGCTTACTTGGTATCTTAACTTGGAATGGCTATTAAAATTGCAATGTTTTTGTCCATACACTTTTGGCTTTCTACACTTTCACAGTCAAAGTGTTCTTGCCACTCCTAATGTAAATTAACGTATATTTAATCAAAGGAATTTAGAGAATAATTTGTTCTTCGAAATCAGTTTAGTTAGGTTTCAGTATTTCAGATGTAGATTTTAGAGATACCTACACAACACAACATATGTTCGATAGCTCTGAGGAAGCAATAAATGCAAGTGAGCTATGTTCATCACACAACCTTAAACTCACATAATGTCACAAAAGTCAAAAAAGATATGACCACTGGTACATTGACTTTAATTATAAATGTATCATGAAGGCTTAAATTTTGTTATAGTCTGTCTGACTGAATATGGTAGTCAAGTATGAAGTATGTCGCACTTCTTTTAGTACTATATTGAGGATACACTGAATTTAATCACTAAATTGACTCACTTGCTACTTGGCGTTAATAATTAATAATGGCTTAATCAGCCCAACCTTCTTGTACTTTATATTATAGCCGAATATGAGCCGAATGAATTCAATTTTAACTTGTTTACCGTGTATATGTGTATGTACTGCAATTATAAAGTACAGACAGTTGTTTGTATGTACATAAATAAAGGACACTAGACACAGAGATGCAGAGATGTATTAAATGTATAGTGTATCTATGTATGTTCAAGAAAACAACGAATTCTAAATAAAAGACCTTTTCCAATCAAAGAGACAAGATGTTGAGTCTTCTCGAGTGTGAAACGATAAAATGTTAATAATGTAAGTTTAGCTGTTGGAATAAATCACTTATTGGACACGTTTTACAGGAATTGTATCTCATTAAATTCATATTTTATGGTGTTTTGACGAGTCACCCAACGATCTGTTGGTGTAGAAGGAAAGTCAATTAAATTGAAACTGTCAACATGAACGACTGCACTTTATCAAAGTGAAATGCTTTCGTTTAATATTATAATTCGAACAGGAGTTTGAATGCATTTAAACACACAACTGTATGGTCTTGCGTTACTTGCAGATATTTTGTTATGTAATCATTTAGGTAGAAGTTGCTAGAGTTGAATGGAAGAGAGCTTTAGGTTGGAGATAATATTATACGTGAGTTCGCAGTTAACTTGACTCAATCACATTTTTAAATATGATTGAACACATGGTTTATCATAATGTTAAGAGATTTCGCGAGTAGATTAGTGTTTAGTACAGTAACTAAGATATTTTTGTATAGATCTAGTAGTATCACTGCCTTTTCTTTGCAAATATTATACTAAAATAAATATTGCACTGTTTAACGTAGTCTATTGATGCTGTAACGTGTTTGGTACATAAGGCCGCAACGAAATCGTTGATAAATTATCACATATGCGAAAGAGATAATAGAATTTCTACATGCAGCTGTAGTGTATAGAGTATGACTAATCGTATATTAAGCATTAATAGTGAATGATTATTCCTTATATTATTAGATATCAATATCTTATTATTCGTGTACACTGTACATTACTAGTACGTATGTGGTTGTGTTCTACTGAGATAAATGTGAATTACTGTACTCCCGTGAAAATTAAGTATTGATTTGTGTGTCTATGGTATGGTCTGAACTGTCTGAAGTACATAAGCTAGCGCTCTATATAAGTAGGACTGCAAATGACAAATTCTGAGCGAAACATATGCCATGTAATGTAGAAGAGGAGATTTTACTAGAATTCAAACAGACCGACAGACACGTCTCTGTAATATTATGTATGTATGCACATATTCAGCAGAAAGTTATATTATATTATTACGGCTGGGGAATTATGTTAAGCTAAAGATAACCCTACTACACTACACTAATAAGTAAGTAAACGTATGAACTTTTATGGGATTTACTGTTCTTATGATGTGGAGTAGTATTATGTAATTTATGGGATAATCTTATATAATGCTCTGCAGGTAAACTGTAAATAAACGGTAAAAAATGAAATAGTCCTGTTATTTTGCAGGGGGTGATTTGTATGGATTATTTTTTTGGCAGATTATTTTTGTGTGTTGTTTGTTAGTGAGCGAGTAGGATACTGTAGTATTAAATAAAGTAGTTTGGTTTGGTGTTGGTTTTGGTGTTGGGGATGTTATCTGCAGAAGTGAGCTAGGTAAACTAGTTAGTAGATCCTTCTATAAGTGTAAATATTTTGTGTGTATGGATTTTTATGGGGAGATGGTGAGGAATTAGCTAACAATAAGCAAATAAGAGTGAGGAGAGGACAAGACAGGTCAGGCTAGTCAGGCTAGGCCAGGGCTGTCAAGTTCTGCCAAAGCCAGACCAGATCAAGGAAGGAAGGTCATTCGAAGGAAAGGAAATTCTCTAATCTTACACAGGACTTTATAGTAGAATTATCCTCGGACAACTCCGGCTATACTATCAAGGTTCCTACTCTACTTGAATACAATAGAATGCTCTTGTACTATTTGTAGTGTGCACTTTTGCTATACTACAGAGCTAAGTATAAGTAAGTAAGAGAGTACTAGGAGGAGGTAGCTACTTACGTAGAGCACTTTTAATATAATTCGTAGCGTAAACTCTGAAGTAAAAGAAAAGAGCGAGCTAGGGAACTTCGTCATTGAAGAGATTCGTTTGAGAGCAGTTCTTTATCGATTTCGTCGGCTCTTTGCACTATTCTCTTCTCTCCGTTTCTATTTCACTGCAGTAAACTTTAGTGGAGTAGTAGAGTCCCTTTTCGCTCCTAGAAATATATAGTCCATACATACATTATTATGTCCGTCGGTACCTGACATCCATTATACTATGAATGTAGTACTAGCACACAGCTACATTTTTTGGCTTGTCTTTATGGTTTGGCTGGCTTTGCGGAATGAAAAGTTTTCTCTGTGAATGTGACCCGGTAGGTAGTTAGCTATGTACATAACTTATAGTTATAGCAGGTCACATGAAAAGATAAATCTATTCCTTTTACAACATAGCACAATGTGTTTGGCTATAGATTCCTTTGTCTTTTCTGTTTATACATAGTTAAAGTTAACAAACCAATGTCCAGGAGGTTTTCTATAGGTTTACCTACGGTGAACTCTAATAGTACAGCAATAACTATTTATTCTATTGTTCTATAGTATTTAGAAAACTGTACATTCAGGATTTATCTTCCCTGCCTAGCATACATCAACGATCTTGCAGGAAAATCTGCTTTTCAACTTTATACTCTAACTGCAACTTACTACTACGTTATACTATTATTATTATGCTACGTTCATTTCGGCTTCGCTGCATCACTTGATATTCTTGAACGAAAAGGCACAAAGCCCAGTTTACTTACTACTCAAGTAGTCTCTACCCATTCCACATACTTCAGGTCAGAACAAGAGTACTCCGTTTCACATTCTCTATTCTGCTATTCTGGTCTGTGGAAAAGCAAATTAGAAATGGGATTATATATCTATTCTACTCGTGTACGGACATATATTACATAATAGCTGCCTAATAATATTAGGTTATGTCAGTCCACTCCTATACATTAGCTACTTGCTCCATTTATAACGATACAACATTTATCCAGGTTTCCCTCAGCACCAAACTGTTAGTAGTTCATCTGGCAGAATGAGTTAACCTAGTTAGCTTCCAGCTACAACAACTAACTCCCTTTACTTCCCTCCCTGGCATGGCACACCAGACAAAAGTCACTGTCAGACAAATTCTACATCCTATCCGTATCCTTTCACCTCATGTGCAAAAACAGGGCTATCACAAAATCCCATTCCCACAAATCCCTTTTTTAGCTCAACTATAAAAGACCTTGCATGCATGCACAGTGGCCAGCCATTCTAGATTCCCTTATTAATTGCATGCATGCTTATTGATTAACATTAACCTCTCCACAGGATTCCAAGTGATACCGGAAGGGAAATTAATAAACCGCTCATGGATTCCATGAGATTATCCAATTGTTAACTCTTAACTACCACTACCAATCATTAACGGATACTTATGAGTGAGTACTATGAGGATATTAATGTACACTAGTGAAATTCCCTAATACCTCCTTGCGTATATCTATACGGTTTTTATTTCTTCTCGGTTGACAGGCAATTGTTGAAAATTACCCAACGAACTAACTGGGATTTTCTACGTAGAGGTTTAAATATAACTATCAATTCAAAATTCATCATTCATTTGTTATAAGCATAATTATTTCAAAAAGTTGAATAAAATTCATATATCTGGACTGCAGTGTACAGATTTGATTTCTTCTACACACATTAGACAGAAAAATAAATAAAAAATGGTGAAAGAGCGGTAATTGTATTACATTATTTTTGCAAGTTTGCTAAAATTATCTAGGTTGATTACACTGGCTATGGCTGCTGTATGTAATTGGACCATTAATGGCGCATTAACGAGACTACGAAACTAACCTTCCTGGCTACACGAGCAGATGAGCATACATTTAATGTAGTCAAATGACACAATTAAGTAAATGAGGTAGGGTACTGACAGGTACTGTTCTAAATTGTGTGCCTGGGCATACACTGTAAAAACAAATTTTTGCTTCACGTTAAGTACCTAAATCTTTGGTCGTCGGTTGGTGGCCTGGAGTTTCTGTATGCATAAAATACAACGTCTAGCGTTTTAAGAAGACTGTTTTCACTTTCAGCCTGTGCATGGACATAATATTATTTCAATCCTTGGGAATGTATGCAAGTAAAGCCGTACGCCGCACTGCGTCCTGGCTTATCTGCTTCCTTCTTGTGTGATAGGACTAGGACACACGGTAAAGACAGTTTGCTTTAACTCTACTTGAGCCATTCAATCAAGAGAATATACAGACAGAAGAGAGTAAAGGACAGAGACACGAAGCCCTCTTGAACAGAATTTCATCAGAATACTAAGCAGCAGACTGTAGGGATTTTGCAGGAAACTTACGACGACTCCATTACTTACCTATCATGGAATTCAACTTTATCTTGTGCACAGTCTGTAGATAATGTACAGATTCTCGGAAATTCCGTCTAGCCAGAGAGAATAGAGTCCAATTAAACCATAGCTCATATTATATTTCATTGCCAATTAAATTGGTTGTCAAACGAAATAAAAGCTAGCAACAGCTATCAACCGTTCATCGCATCTGCTGAAATGACTGACATTTAATGAATACAATAGTCTGCTTTTATAATAATATAGGTACTAATAATATTATATAACTATAACCATATAATTAAGTGTATCTATGCTGTTTTTGTGGTACCAATATCCTATATTATAATATTATGCTTTCCACAAATACAGATATAGGTAGCTCTGTGTCGGTTACCATTTACTTTTCATCATAGTATTTCAGCATATGTATAATATTCGACAGTTTACAGTAAACATATCATATAAAGCTGGTAAATATGTTTACTAAGTACATAGTCTCGTCTCTCGTATTGTATAACGTAGGCAAAGACATTTCAGAATATAGTCAGTTTATTTTGATAATGTTTGTGATAAATGGAGCATATCATATTACAGAATTGCTATTCATGTTTAATGCGTTGGTAAATAGTGCTGTAGAATATATTATAATAGCAGATAGGGAAGGCATGTGCTTTTGGCTATGTTATTATGACAAAGGTATTCTGTAGAACGACGAGCTATGAAAACGATAGGGAAGACAAGTTAAACAGGGCATCCAACTCAACTACATGTCGACAAAACCATGATCATCATCATCTCCATCAGTCTCATAAAATAGAGTGTACGTTTTACCAGCCCATTCCATTAAATTCAAGCGTTTGATCCATATTATATATCATCAATGCTAAACTGCTAACTATTCACTATGTAAATATACATACCTAGTACTAGATATAGAGCCCCTACTCCATTCGCAACAACCATATACCACCAGAAACTAGCTAGAGGATCGAGGATACGCTCATCTGTGCTGTTGTACCTAAATGGCTATTACTAGGTACCTAATAATAATAATGATGAATAATGACAGGTCTGTTTTCTTTTATAACTACTGCCGACTGCCACTACATAGTGGATGGACTTGCAAAATCCACAAGCTTCTGCCTATTTTTATTATATACAGAGTCATCCGCCCGAAATCTATCATAGGGACGATAGTATATGACTTTCACCATATAAATTGCATTTCGCCTTTTCACGCCTAAATATCATGAATATATTTTGTCCTGCCCTTATACTATGTATAAATGAAAGTGGAAATTACAAATGGTATTTACAGCCTTGTAGATAGTTACTCATGTTTAACATTATCATTAGCTTAATAACTTTTATTCAAATTTGAAAGTGAAAGTTTAATGGGCTGGAAAAGACGTGAAAATATTTGCCATATTTATACAGCTTAAAAATACGAAATGTTGATAGAAATGTTATAATAAAAATGTGATGGATTTTTAGTTGTGGATCGCCCTGTAGATTGTTTAATATGAACTATTTTGATATTATTTGAAATGTGTGAGTATGTCTATGTATTCAGCTGTAAAAATCTGACGAGCCATCACTGTCCTAATCTAAATGCAACGTCGTGATAACCAACAGACAACTAGAAAACCCTTTCTGCTTAAATTAGTATAAGTAAAGCCTGTCATTTTAGTAATGGTTCGTTAGTTAAAATGAGATTTCGTGAAAATTATGTGCTGCTGTTGTGTTAGTTTCTTTCTTTGCTCATTCATTTGCATATTCGCAACTGATTAGAGAGTCTATATCTGATTGTTCACATGATGTAAGTTCTGTTCTAAGCAGACAAAAGAGAATACTCCAAAATAACGATACACTTTATACTGCAGCATCATAATAATATCATTTTATTATTTGCCTTTTATCTAACCATAAGAATTTATGTACTGGAACTTTTACTCGAAGTACTAAAAACGTTCACCTCTGTATTCTTCTTGTCCAAACAAAGAACATAAAACTATCTTTAGTGTGTTCATCATAAACAGAAATGATGCCTTTGTTCGTAAATCCTTTGCAAAAAATATTGTCTTTTATCAAAGTTCTATAGAAATTACGGAAAACTTACCATTGTACTTTAGTATATCAAAATTGTATGCTATACCTATGTCTCAACGATATTCCTTTTTTTTGCAGAATGATCTTAGACCAAAATGCAAATTGCATATAGAGAAAGTTTACTTTCTTTATGGAGAAAGTTCACCCTGGGACATAAACTGAAAAATAAGGATGCTACACTATTTAAGAGCGCTAACATGACTTACGCAACCAATGATTTATGGTCGTACTCACATACTCTTTGCCTAATATCTAACCATACTTATTTGTTCACGTTGTTTGATTCAATGTGATATTTTATGACATAATAAGTAGTTCTATCTCCTCGTCCTCTTCAATAATTAACTACCATTAAATCTCATCATCTTGCAACCTTGGCGTGTAGATTGAACTTAAGTTTTTAAGCGTGGGTGGCTTTATTTGAAGGCATGTTGCAAACATGTATCCCATAGGCACCTTAACCATAACATCATAACGACGTAGAAATTCAAGATTGAATTACAGCATAAATTGACAGTGACCTAATTTCATTGCAATTATACAAGCATGGTACACGGTAAGCTTTGCAGAGTGAAGATGGTCCCTTTATTATTTTGCAGTCATTAGCAGATTAAGGAAATGAAGCCAGATTCGTGAACTGGACATGTAACTGTGCCCACATGCAAATTATGTCTAAAAGTATTATTCAATAAAATTTCAGTGAATAATGCTGGGCTACTAGGACCAGTCTAGTTACAAAGCAGCTAACGCGAGAACAGTAATAATAATTTGATTTGTAAGCTTCCCCGGAAATGGGTCTAGGTATACTAAGTACTGAGATGTCGTTGTTAACAATGCTGATTGTCAAAATGAAACAATTTGTTTCTGTTATTTGTTCTTATGTAAAGTTGTTAGAACTATCACTGATTTCAATTGGTATAATTGGAAGAAGGGCGATTTTGTTACTCTGTAATAAAGCTGAATCTTGAATCTTTATAAGAAATGTTATCGAGCTATTATTTATTCGTTCATTTTGATATTAGGTTTGTTTTGGGCATCGATGTAGAATATGTAGAAACTCTAGGTTTTGGGTTTGGGACTGAGAATCCTTGAATTGGGGCGATGTGGGAGTGCATAAGAGGAATCAAGTTTTTCAACGTTAAACTTTCCCCGGCAAAATATAACCAAGTGCCAACTCAGTTTGCATTTTATTTTCAGATTTCGAAACTGTCGAAAGCGAAGTCAAAGAGGGAGTTTGAAGTTTTACGGATTTTTTGTATGGGCAGTTGTATACTATTATGTAGTGAGATTTACAATTTTTCATTTGTCATCTGTAGGAAGCTCCTTTGTATTTGTTTTCATTTGATTTATGTTTGTAATTCATAGACGGAACAAATGTATGTACTATGTACAATTCAATTTTCGAATAATTAATTAATGTCTTCTAAACAGGATTGGATTTCAGGATTTGTTATAAATTGTGACACCGAAATAGTGAAATCTCCAAATTAATATCAAAACGGATTTTTTCGTTGTTACGTTAGAGTAGCCATAAAATTTAGAACACGTGTCGTAAATATGACCTTTTTAGATGCAAACTCATCGTCAAAATTAAGTTTTGAAACTCGAGAATTTCATCTAGACAATTTCTCCGTAGATGAGTTTATACAGAGAAAGAGGCATAGTGTGCCCTTAGATGTTTTACGAGATGATTTGGGATCTCACCTTAAATTCCTGAGGTCATCTTTGATAGAACTTATAAATCAAGACTATGGACAATTTGTAAACCTTTCTTCTAATTTGGTTGGCCTGGATGGGCGTATTCAAAATATAGTCGGCCCTTTGCAGAGGGGACAAAATGACCTGCAGGTAAACAGAATGTTTTGGGACGTAAATAGATGATAATCATTTTTCTTGGGCCTTATTGATTGATTGATTGATTTAATACATTGATCTTAATTAAATACTTATGTTGTGCATGATTTTTATATAGAACATGTATGACACCCTAAATTCGACGCTAACGACGCTGAAGCAAGAAATTGGGAAACGGAGAGCCATTCGTGATGCCAAATCTCAACTTCAGTACCTAAAAATGGCAAACACTGCTCTGGAATCCTCGGAAAAGTATTTGAGAAAAGTACCAGCTGAAATAAATACAAATGTGGACTTCAATCTACTTAAAATAGCTTGCGATGAGGTTGCAGAGACAAAATTCCTCTTGGGAAGGCTGGATAACTCTTCTTTGAAAGAAAAGCTTGTTTCTGTAAGTGGAATGCTACACTTTTTTCACCGTTTTTTTTTAAATTATGCCATAACAAATGACTGGAATCGCTTTTAAAAAATGTATATCATGCATTACTTTTTTTTAGAGGTGGGAAGTTCTCCGAGATGCCATATTAAGTAAGCTCAATGAACTGCTGCAAGCGAATTCCGAGGCCGACACAATAGTTACCGCACAATCTAGTGATGATACAAGTGTTAAAACAGTCCAGTGTGAATCTGAACGAAAAGTCAAATCCATCCTTTACATGTATTCTGAATTAGAATGTGAAAATGTAGCCGAAGAAATCTTTGTACTGAAAATATTGAAACCTAAATGCGAGGCAATTCTTTCTCATAGGGGAAATATTAATGCTTTACTCGATGAAATGGAAAGATTTGTAGAGTGTTTGCCATTAATAGCAGTTAGCAAAAAAGTAGACGAATTCCCGTGGATGGCTAAGTATGACTTCATAACTCGTGGTGTCTTTGCTCAAGTAATGAATATTTTTGTCAAGAATTTTCCACATATTTGGTCTGCCGCTAGTCCAGATTCATTTCATGCCAACTGGAAAAGGTGCGAGAAGTTTATCGAAGTAATGGAAACCAAGCTGCCTTCATTAGATCACCTCGAAGCCTTCCGTGAGGCAGAAGCTTATAAAAGCTTTATATCAAAATGGCAATTTTTGGTGTACTTTCAATTAAGGTAATTAATTAATTATTAAAATGAAACAACTCACTCAGGCTAAATGCTTTGTTACTGTATGGCTAATATCTATTTTTTATTTTAGGTTTCATTCTTTAGCGATAGAATTGGAATCAGCTTTGGATTCCCTGTCGTCAACATGTTGTACCAGTGACTTTAAACTTGACGCTACCCGTGTTTTGATAAAGGTTTTAAATCAGGTCAGCTATGTTTTTTATAATATATTATTATTATGATGATCATAAATCCGTAATATATTTTAATAATAGTATTAAAATTAGTTTGTTATTCTTAAATTCTTATTAAGAATCATGCAGATGCTAAACAAATCAATAATTTCGATGTATTTGTCATTTTAAGTGTTGGGACAAGGACAAAATTTTTATAACGCAAATCGCCGGTCGGTTCTTAAAAGCAAGTGCCTTATTTACAGCTCGATATATCCACGAAGTCAAGACAGAGGTTGCTCTTAAAAAAGAAGTTCATCTCTCTTTACTAATAAACGCCTACTGTGATCTTAATATCTCGGAATTAGTAGTTCGACAGTTACTAGCAGAAAAAATGGAAGAACTGTCACATATATTCAGTGCTTTTGCAAATGGTCTTTCTGACTCCTCATCATCATCGCCTAGTCCTTCTTTTCAGTTTCTCTCCGAATTTCCTTGGGACGAAACAAGAGATGCTATAGAAAATCGTTTAGTAGAAATAACCGTCACACAAAGTTCATCCAGTATAACAGCCGTTACCGAAGTTCCAAGACTTTTTCGTAGAACTAACCGGGATGTTCCAACAAAGCATGGAGACTATGTTGACGGGATTTTGCTCCCAATCACTTCTCTGAGGGATGATATGAAATCTGCCTATCAGGGGGAATTATGGGCAAAAGTTGGTGCTAAGATAGGTTTACAAGTAACAACTAGGTAATTCTTATTTTATGCCTCTTTCGGTTTGTTTTGATTTCAATGTTGTCGTAAATCTTACACTAATTCTAAATGACTTAGGTACATGATACAAGTTCAGGAAGTATTAACTTCAGTCCAACGAATGGAAGAAAGCTTGAAAAGACTCAAGAAAGTTAAAGGGCAGAATCAAAACGCATCGATTGCAAGTGGCGACAATAAAGTTTTGTCGGACGATGATAAGATACGGCTTCAAATACAAATTGATGTGGAATATTTTGCTAGACAGGTACTTGCATTTTAATTTCAACAAGAAAACATATTTCAATTTATTTATTAGTCTGAAATTCTTATCTCTGTTCATTTCAGATGAGTGAAGTTTGTCATAACGTCGACACAAACAACATCACAAGTTTATTTACTAAGATGAATGTGAAATCATAAACTATATTTGTCTTGTCATATTATTTCTAGCAAGGAAATAAAAGAAGGCATCTAAATTAAATTAATCTAAAAAACCGTTTCAACTAGCATAATTATACGTTAGTCCTGTCCTAGTACACCGATTAAACAAAAGCAATAACACATATTATTATTTTTTTAGACTACCTAGGTGTACTACTCAATTGAACGGTACCCTTACGTTTAAAGCGATATCTCTATTGTGTATTATTGAATTAGGTATTTACTAGTTGATTGATAAATATATAGGAAAAAATCAATTTTTAATAATCATTAAAGATTACTCTCATATAATATATGTACATAATATAATATATAGTAGAGGCATATATTTAATATGATAATACATAATTGAATTTACTGCACTGTGAACGCTGCCAATAATAGCAAACAGCTAGGTATGTGTAATCCAAAATCCAAACAGTTCAATCACTTTAAATTCATGTGCGTTACTATTAATGTACTTCTGTTTCCTATTCTGAATCCGAAGCTGCAGAAGAGTCTGACTTTGAGGAAGAAGAAGAGCCACCAGAGTCAGATCGCTTTCCTTTTTTACTTCCTCCTCCATCTGAAGAATCTCCTTCATTGTCACTGATAATAGGTTTAGCCTTCGAAACAGGGCCTTTAGGACTTGGGCTATCTTTTTCTATACAATAAATAGGAAAAACATGAGATTTTATTTCGTACATTTAGTCTTCAGTGTTTTAAAGAGGTTAACTTCAGTTTTTAAAACAAACCTTTCTCTTTAGCCGAATCTGAATCATTATCTGAATCTGTGTCTAATGACCCAAGAGGGATTGCTCTCTTCTGAGGGGGCTTTTCTGTCTCCTTCGGTTCAACTTCAATATCTGATCGAAGATCTTCTTCGTCTTCTCCCCTATCCGATTTGTTTCCCTCCTCTGACTTTTCTTCAGATTTTTCATCTTCGGATTTCTCCTCTTCTTCTTCTTGCATAGGTTCCAGCTCCTTTTCACGATTTCTTTGGAACTTATAATCTGACGTGGCGAGAGGTATGTGCTTAACACACAATTTAGTATTCAGCTGTTGATGAGGACCTCTAGTACGACGCTTATTGAGCCGCACCCTAATAATAATGACACAATTATTAATCCCCTGAAAAATACATTAGTTTGATTGAATGTGCATTGTTTAATAAAAAGCGGTAATTGGTAAAGGTCAGCCGTCACGTTCAATTTACCTTGTTTCTAGTTCATTGTAGAACACGCCCTTTTCGCGGATGACAAAGAAATAATTTTCTTCATAACCCTTAGTCGCTTTACTTTTGACGTTCCAGTTGTACTCTCTGGCCATTCTATACTCATAAACTTCGTCTTCTTCATATTCTTTGCTTGCATCTTGATCTCTTTTCCTTTTGTTCAACGTTTCCTCACTGGGTAAAAAGTAGGCCACAAACTGTTCCCCGCTCTCGTCCATGACACCCCTATCGTACAAAAACGTAAGAATTATTTCAAAAATTATCTCCATGTAAATTATGCCGCATATAGAATTCGTTAATCAGGCTCATATTTTTAGTCGTAATCTCATCCGCACCGTTTTTTCTCAACTACCTATATCAAGCTAAAGGAGTCAACTCTATTGTGACTACTGTTGAAGAGAAATGTATCACTATAACTTAAATTGATGCTTTCTCAATTCAGAACAATAGCCCATAAATAGTTTGACTCTACTGCAGCCTGTATAACTGGTTGGTACAAACCCAACGTCGAATTCGCCTTTGAATAATCATAGCATCTTTAAGAATTTGAATTGTGTCCATATGGGCAAATGAAAAACAAGAGTAGGTTTAAAATAAAATATAGTTTTCTGCCCCTTTCGTTTCCAAATTCTAAAAATACGTACCGAATCATAGCCTGACTCATCTCTTCTAACTGTGCTGGAACAGGACGACCAACAGGAGCAGGATCTGAATCGAAAATAACCTGAAGAAGGGTAAAATAAAAAAGATTACCATATATGAATTTACGAAATAGGCATTAAACAAATTATAAATTGTACAATTCGGAAAAATATTAGATTTTTCAAAGCCATTTTTAGATAAAGGAAAGACAAAAGAGATCACTGGAATTGTGCTATATTTACCTGGGCACAAGGATATTTCCACAATTGATAATCTGGAAATACTGGCAAAACTTCAACGGGAACAACACCAGGTTTTGAAAAGTGTGATTCTATCGGCTCCATTGCATCTTCAAAAGTTTTCTCAATATTTCTGATCTGAGATTCCCTGTCCATGTAATGCATTTCTTCTTTCATAGACTTTTTGATAGAATAACCCACTTTAGCTTCCACTTTGTCAATAGTCTGAGGTTGAAAACGAGTCTGCTCCGTAGAAATGTATTCTGTACGCCGCAACCAAGACACGCTTTTTGCATGATGCCGACTTCTTTTCTGATTCTTTTGAGGGAGAAGGTCGTCTTCCAACAATCTTTCATCTTTAGGATCCAAATGCGGCGACGGATTATTTGCTGGCAAATTGTACGCGTTTGGAATGACCAATTCAACGTCAACCCCCAAATCCGGCTCAGTCAATACTTCATATACATAACCTTTTTCTAGAGATGTTGTCGAGTAAGTAACAAATCTACTGTGTCCAAAAGGGTAAGCGATGAATTTCGGGTCAAAAGGAAGATCCGGAAGAGTGTTGCAGTATTTAACTCGAGTCACTAAATCAGACCTGAAAAAACACCAACCAGTTACACCATTTTAATACAAACAAAACTAAAGGCATGCAGTACATATGACATATTATTGACGTATTTAGTAATAATAAATAATATTAATAATTATTAGATATATGCCTTCGTTCAGTAGTTCCCCCTAATGGTCGAGGAATCCTCTTGTCAGGGGAATTTTGCACAGTTGGTGTTGGCGGCATATTCTTCCTCAACAAATCAATGGTTAAAACTTAAAACATTAAAACTTCTTTATAAAGATGAATTCGCAATCAATCCGCCAAAGCGGAACCTATTTTTGGGTAGATAGTAGATAGACAATAGATAAGTGGTCTACGTTTCCAACTATTTTACCGGTTTTCAAAAATTACACGATATATAAGTCAGGAACTTTTACAAAAGTTACAAAAACTGTTTTATTCTTGCGGCTCTCTTGTTTTTAGTTTCCGGAGTCTTGAATCTTGAATCTTCCACGACTTCCATTCCACCATCAAGCGTAGTATGCAGCAAGCTAAGCATAGTAAATCATATTAGCGCGTCTCCTATTTTAGTGCACCTATATAAGGTGCGTACTCTGCGTACACCCGTGTGAGTATTGAGTATCAGTATCAGTTTTGTATTGTAGTATTCGTAAAATTATGATATAAATAATTTTTGTAAAGGTAATTGGAAGTTTGGAGGTAAAGGATACTTTTGGAATTCTGGAAATATAAATGTCCAGAAGATTGTGATTTAGATTTAGGTGACATGATTATAAAGAGATACAAGGATGCTTTGAGAATTTGGACTTTTACATAATATTTTACACCAGTATGAACTGAAGTATGGAAATTGGGTAGGTATAAACGTTTCTCTTATGAAATGCACATCAATAAACTGCTCATGCAAACAAACGCACATTACTCAAATAATAGGTATTTAATTTTAATTTTAAGTGTATGCCGAGTATGCACTATGCACTGTGATGCGATTGTGAAAAATGTTTTACACAAAAATAGCAGACAGAAAAAGACGCTTATAAATCTCATCGCTTTATGGTGTCATGTCATGTTATGAAAGTTGTTCCGGCTGTTCGTAATAGATCAAGGAAAGTAGATACTCTCCCCATGTCCCCCTCCCCTCTAATCGATATAATATATATTTATATATATATATTATATAGATCAACAATTAGGATATAGTAGGTACTTACTAACACTATAATAATACTGTAAATAGCACTGTTACTGCTTTATTTTTGGATTATTACAGTTTTACTTGCGTCTAGAGGAAAACCTTTCTATTATATTGGTATCCTTCT
>JABASI010000819.1:0-31663 GCA_019776505.1 Tomocerus nigrus
GCGTGGCATGACGCAATTTATCTAAAACAATTAATCAGTATTTTGCCTGGTAATTTAATAATAAAATTTCTCTAACATTGATATTTGAAAGAGAGCTGATTAATATTAAAAACATTCAAGCACCAATTTTTCTTTAGCAATGTGCTACACTAGATAAACTGGTGTTGAGAATTTCGTTTTAATAGTAATTCGTCATAATAAGACCTTTACGGTTCTTAGACGATGATTTCGAAGAACTAAACAATTTCTACTGTAATTAAATTACGGAACTGAGACATTTTCAGCAATTGAATGTTGAAGGCGCTCTCTGAGTCTCTGAATAAATAGTGGGTAAGCGAAAACGGTTCTCCTTGAACTTTTCATGTTACTTCACTATCTGTAATTTTCCTTATCTCGACTCTTGACTAATCTTGAGTAGGAGGTTCGAATGTAGTACATCTTCCGCTCGAGTGGAATGTGAGTAATTGATTGTATCAAAGAACATTATGGTCGTATGACCACGAAGCACGGACGATAATGAAACACAAAATAAAGTAGCATATACATAGATCTGTGTGTATTACATGGATCGTGTGCTTCCTTAATTCTTAAACATTGTTAGCTAAAGGATCGGATAACATTTATATTCCCATTTCCCTTTCCCTATTACTTTCTATGTAAGATGTTCGATGTTGGATGTAAAATTGTTGGTGTCTAATGTAAGCTTGCTCGTCTCTCTTTCATGTAGCTTTGCAATTCATTGAGTTAAAAGTATTTTGTTCTGTGAACAAGCGTTTCCAATGCCGCTGGCATTGAAATGTTCTAAGATTCCAGCTAAATAAGCAAAGAGATGTATGTAAGTGAATTAAATAGCATTCCTTTCCTTACCTAAGCCTTCCTCGCTTCTTCAGCATGAAATGATAGGACTTTTAGTTTAAAAGACTTTAATATATGTATTAAGCGTTTGTGTAGAATGAGAAAGATAGGATTCTATAGTGTCCGTGTTGTATATCTGTAAGTCTACTTCCAACTTTCAGTTGTCTACAACTGCTAATCAGATTTTGAGGAGAGAAGTCGAGTAGCGTATAGGAAAAGTTGAGTTGAAAAGGTTTCCGAGGAAGGTAAGGTAAGTGTATAATTGTAGCCAGGGATCACGGGAGAGTGAAGCCATGTACTTTCCACTTGACTTTTCCTAGGTTCGTGTTCTCATTTTCATTCGGTTAAGCCTTTCTTGCGTTTTCGCTGAAAGTAAATTAGGGGATGAAGAAAGTGAAGCCGAATAAAATAAGATAGTGAGCCCAGCGGTTGTAGTATTACAGATATACAATGGTATTGGCGACTTTGGGGAAGACTCTCCTTCCATGCCTTTCAAAACTCAGAACTAAACAGTATATTGCTATAGCGCAATAAGTATAATATGTACGTAACCTGACTTAAAATCATTAAGTAGAGTGTATTTATTCAACTGTTATATTATCTTATAAGTAGTCTTCTTCCGAAATTGCAAGAATTATTATTTTACAAAGTACAGTGTTCGTAATAGTATAAGTCAGAGACGTATAAGGTAGGTAACCGACATTAACTAACTAAAATAAGTTTGTGTTAGGTAAGAGATGCTCACATGCAGTCGTTTATTATTACAGACAAGGATCCTTAGTCAACCTGGGCACAAATAATAGATTTAATTCCATCGAGACTTTCCCCAGTCTCGTCCACAAGACTTTCTTCCTTTCATCATCATCAGTTTTGTATTTTGTGTCAAGTCGTAGTGCTTCCTAGCTTTCTCTACCTTATGTTTTTCCATTAGCCAGTGCCATGCTTTATCATGCTATGTTAGTACTCATAAAGTACTACAGAATTTATTACTTTTCCCCTGTAGACATCCATTGTTTTCCCCATGCATCATATTCTTTTTTTATAAGGCTCAAACTTTGTCATAGATTCGATTTGCAAGCCTAGCACCTACCTACTACAATTTCATCCTACATTTATGTCTCAAAATTGTGTCAACTTCTATCACTTTTTCAATTTACAATATTACACATCACATGCTTTCTTTAGACAAGTTGTCAATCTATTTCCTCGAGACTAAAAACCATCAGTTTCATGTGTACTACTGCTAGAATAAATGATTCTATATTATTATGTACCTGCCTTTGCCATTGTACGATTTTGTGTCATCCAGAGAAATAAATCGGTTATAAAAGCAAAACAGTACAATACATTCTTCACGAAAAGGATTTCTTATACATAAATATATCAGATATATATCTAATGACTGTACTATATATAATATGACATTGCTAAAGAAAAACAATCGTGTCTAGAATGATATTTCTCCTAAGTATATTATAGCGTACTTGTTGTATATATGCTCGAGATACATTGATTTTTTTGTGTCAGTTCCTTTGCTCTATATGTATTTTATTCTAGGGATGAGATTTACTTATTTTTATTAGGTCTCTATTGTATGAGCGACAGAAATAAATTGTACAAAAGTATTTCATCCAACTTCCAAGTGGTAGTAATAATAACGGAAACACTATCATTAGCTAAATATAATATTGTATACACAGTAGAGAGGGAATAAGCCATTGCCGTTTTGTGGTACTATAACATGGGAAATTATAAGCATAAAACTTGTTGAGATGCTCCAGCAGTATAGATACATTTACAACAATGGGAAAAGCAAAGTAAAAGCTAGCGTGCGGAGACTGCTGGTTTTAAAGAAAGATACTGATGGTTTCCAAAGAAAAACAGGTAGGACTCGAAGGCCAAACGACGAAGAAATAAGAGACGTGGACACGGAATTTAGTAGCTAGAATGTTTACTTAGAGTCTGAATGGGAATAGTGTCCATTGTGGAGTCGGTGACATGTTGAGCTTCTGGATCCTTTAATGTAATTTAACTAGGGGACATAAAAGCCGTGGTAGTCGTTGTCGTTCTTGGACGGATGTACTTTAGCACTACTGCCAAGCAATGACAAGCGAAAGGCCGAAAGGTCATTTGGCTCATTTGGAACAAAAAGAGCTATCAATCAGCCCAGCAGGTGTCAATGAATGTCTTTATCCATAAAAAGCCAAACTAATGCTCTGCCTTGGAGCTTCCTATTGATCGGAAAATTTGGCGAAAGTTAGCTTTTTCCTTTTATCGCTCTTCATTTATTTCAATGGCTTTTCTGTGGTTTGCTTAATTGTTCTCCTGAAGTTTGAACAGATTCTCATTATTGAATGTTAGGACATCCTTGCTGTGAACATGGACTCAGTGAAAGTCTCTTTTAGATTTTAGTTCTTTGTGTACCTGATGTATCTTCACTTTACCCGTCTTCAAATGACTGTTATATAGAAGTGAACTTTTTTGCGACTTTATTCCTTACTTTTTGCTACAGTGACCTAAGATAAGTAGCTAAACCCAACACCAAATTTTACAGTAGCTGTGTGAGACACTAATGGGGAGGAAAATTATGGTTATACTACACTTGAGTACAGATACCTACTGTGAGTTTATGACCCTCTTTCTCAGCTAGCTTCCCAAGCTTAACACATTTTTTACTTAGAATGAATGCATAAGTCAGAACAACTCGAGACAATCAAGACACACAGTAAACAATGTTGCGTGACCCAAACCAATGCCTATTACGTAGTTGGTTAGCAATTCAACATTCAGCAATTTACCCGGAAAGCTTAACCAACTACGACCAAAACAAGCACAGCCACCACGTCAAAAACTTTTCTTTTTTTTTTGTATTTTACTACGTAGACAGGTGTAGGACTTTCGCTGTTTACTCACACACTCACAATTGGCGACATTGCACTCCAAATAATAAACATTCCCTTTTCCTGAAGGCAATATACATATGTGAGGTAGGTAAGTTATGTTGTTCCACAAGAGATAAATTCCATACAGTGCTCCTGAATGAAACACCTCCTTTCACCTGTATTATATGTAGTTGGTTATAGGGGAAAGCTGTAAGCAAACGCGTAGTAATTTACAACATTCATGTAAACAAGTTTCATTTTCGTTACGTCTACCTCTGGGCATTGAAATGAAGGATGAAGTTATGTTAAGCTGTATTGTATTGTTATTTGGTATGCTGTCAACAAAAATACTGTACCAAAATTTCAAAACTTAACAAAGTAGTTTCACTTTCATGTATTAACTACGCTGACGATTTCGTGTATCAGTTTAAATGTCTATCATATCTGTTTGGAATCTATTGCTTTGGTTTTGGGGACCAGACTTTGAAAAAAAATAGTTCACATCAAGGGGGAAAATTATGTCGAGAGACTAAACTAATTCCAGTTATACAGTAGTTCTGTTTTAGTACAATAAAGGGCTGAAATGACAAAGGTGGGTTGGATGATTTAGCTTTTTTTCAATTTTATGACTCTGAAGCAACGTGCTGTGTACACAAATAGTGGACGAGCAAGGGAAATGTTTATAATATCATGGAATATGTGGTTGCATTAACAGTTGTTGTACGACGTTTCTGTGCTGAGATAACGATTGCAACTCATTTGTAGGTCGTAAAGTCGTAAAATACTTGCTTATTTACTTATTCCATAGGGATGGTTATTTCCACAATGGTAATGTAAAATTGAGTCGTCCACCTCATTTTCTCTATGCTTTTTATATTCCAGAGTTATTATATTTAACACAGTAGTTAAATGGATTGAACAAGACTTGCATGAAATAATAACGTCATAAACTGTGGTACAATAGTGCTACGTTCTGTATCGGTGGAACCCTATGAATACTTTTACTTTTCTTTGTTTTACTGCATAGTATGTGCTTCTACTACCATTCTGTATTTTCATTTGGTATCTAATACAATACAATTTATTAAGGACATGAAATAAAACGCTGTCTCTATGTAATTCTGCAGTGTAATTAAAATTAGTTTTGAACCGACACGTTTGTTTTGTGTTTTAATTCACTCGAATGCACAATATTGTTTTGGAGGTTAAAATGCATTTATAGAATATTGGGCTGATTGCATCTGACTTCAAGTTGTTGGACGCTGAACGGTTCAACTGCGAAAGTTGTCTCCATGTAGAAATTAAGCAATAAATAAAAGAGACCACTTTTGATTTGAATTCAAAGAGTGTGAGAGCCTGAGAGAGAGGTACTTTCCAAAGAAAAGTGGTTGGTTCTTTTATCATTCTAAAATCGGAAAAGAATTCCATATTATGTAACCTTCTGAACATCTGAACATCTATTTCTCTATAATATATCTAGATAAATATATATTAAGAAACCTACTGCATGTATTTAGTAGGTTTCTATATGCCCCAAGAATATAATATTAACTGATATTGGTGATATTCATTATTCAATTGCAGGATAAATTGCTAACGAAATTGGATGAGCACGAGCCGGAAATTGCTGCCAATCAAGATGAAGAGGTAACTAACGATAGCATACTTTTATATAACACTAGTAACTATTTTTGCTGTTTTTATTAGGAAAGCAAAGGATTTTCCTGATCTCTTAATTTATGTCGTGTACTAGTTCTTCTGTATTTCATGTATCAACATCGTATGTGACATCATTGATTATGACGTGTTTGATAGGATAATGCTTGTGGTTTTCAGTGTGTGGTGTGTGTCAACGCAAAAGCGACAATGCAGACATATCCCTGCGGCCATCGTGTAGTATGTCGGAAGTGTTTTGTCAAAACAATTCAAATGGCGGTGGCTCAGCGGTTATTACCCTTACGTTGTGTCATTTGCCGAGCCAAAATTTTACGACTGAAACATTCAAACGGATCGGTTCCCCCAATGTCTTCTTCCGCTTCTCAGTATACAATCGGTCATCAATGGTATCATGTTCCACAGTCTGCCTCTTTGTACTCTGTCACGTCAAATACTTCCGCTGCTTCTGGTAATACGCTGAAAAGTAACTAACATTTTTAACTTTTTCAACTTATTGCATTGATTTCTTGATTCATATTTCGGTTATAGTTAGTAAAACATGTTGAGTTTGTAATCCTAACTAATAAAAATTATTCAGGTGTATCGTCGGCCAGTTCCTGCAGTTCCGCATCATCATATAAAACATGTGCTTCCAGTTTTTCGGCAGCCTCGCTCAAGAAAAAATCATATACAAATTATAGTAAAATGGGCTATAAGCCCTTAAGAACATCATCTCCATCACCTTCGCGAAGTCCTCAGCCTCGTTCAGCCCTGGCAATGGCAATAGCCAAGAAGGACAATCGAGTAGCCCCTGCTGAAGCTCCAGCCATTCCACCAAAAGGAAAACTGACTCTTATCCAAGAATTTCAACGGGAATTTCGAAACGGGAAGGACTCTAAACCTGTAGCTACTGGAGGTCACAAATATAAAACGGAGGGAGGAAGCACTCGTATCAAGTAGGTTTATTTTTATTATGATTCATTAGAGGAGAAAACATTAGGAGATATCAGATGAGAGGGGAATAGCTTTTAAAAATCACAAAAGTAGTCTGTGCGATACTTATTCATTAAATGATGAGTACTTACACAGTAACACAGCTGTACATAGAGTGAAGCTGCATGGTCTAAGATATCTTAACGATAAGTAGTACGTGATGTGCTGTTGTACTTTAGTTGAAAAGCAAATCATTAAGGCTGGAAATTTAGGATGGGAGCCGTGAGTGCGGGAAAACTGGGGAAAGATAAAAGGCCTCTCTCTACAAAATACTGTATTCCAAAGTAGTCTTCTCCTATTATCTGTCTACTTCGGTATCGTATCTCATGCAAGTCAAAGTGAAGCTGCCCTATAATACTATACAATAGTCCTCTTACTATATATCTCTTATAATTGTGGAGAGAGAGACAAAGTGAATGAGTAAGACCGGAACGCCTAGCTGCTGGAGTGCAATATCCAATGACGCTGGACTGGTAGCCCTAGGAATACGTAGTTAGCAAGAGAACCGTTTTTGGTCTCTGACAGAAATAGAGCCGTGAAAGGATCATAAATATTTCAGCGTTATAGCGCTTTGTTTTTAACTCTGTCATTCCCTCGAGTTCCATTTCATTTCCAAGCTTCGTCCTCGCACACATACAAAACACAGGCTGGAGAAAACAGGAAAGTAGATATACGTATGAACTAGTTTTCTTCTAATAGTGCTTACTACTTAGACAGCAAGACTTTGCCCTTTACTTCCCTGCTCGACTTTTCGCTGGAATCAAACGTACTCACGTACTAGTAACCCCAAAGAAGCTTTTCATTCCTATATGGACAATGAGAAGAGTTTAGTTAGCTTGGCTGAGCTTCGTTTCTCTCTGTTGCGAAAGTCCTGGCTGGAAAACGAAAGCGGAAACTCTTCCTTCAGCTCTCTCCTACAGATTAGCTTTATTCTCCTTTTCAAAAGTTGTTTTGTCGGTGCATGTAATAAAATATAATGGGACCCGGTTGTTTTTGCGGCCTTTCTTGACTTACATACAAATAGTAGCTGTATAGCTAGAGCTACTACCGCCGTTGCTTATACATTGCCCATTGTCCTAGAACGTCTGTATCTGTTTCCCATTTTCTATTTTTTGTCCTTGTCCTCTGGAAGCCTGTAAACCTTGAGTATTAAACAGTCGGAGAGAAAATAGCAAAAATAGCCCATGCGAATCAAGTTTCCTCGTCCGTCTTGCATTGTTTAGTTGCTGTCGTTGTCCCTGTCATGGGCATCCTCTCAATTTGAAACTAAAGCAATTTACATGAATATATTAATCCCCAAAGTATCATTTTGTCGTGTTTTCTTCGAGTAAGTAGAAAAATTCATTTACAACCTCAACCGTCCTTACCTAACGCTCACAGTAAAAATAGTTTTGTCCTTTATAAATCCTAATGTTAGCAAAAAAATGTGCACTGCAGTAAATGTCATTTTTTCCCATTCTCCTCCTTCATACATCATCCTCGATAGAAAAAGTTCAGCAATTTAATTATTCACTAGAACTAACATTTAGTAAAAGCCTATGACCTACATAAATGAACATTTTCTGAAAATGTAGCGAAAGTAGCGATGCGACTGCAAGTTGTAAAATATTCTGCAAGATATATTATCAAATTAAATTGTATTTTCATTATAGAGATTATATTTGGAATCACGTATGCAAGACAAAGAAAATAGTAAAGTGTGGGGGCTTGAAGTAGGCTAAAGTAATCGCTTTCACATTCCTGGAGAAAGCAAACAAAAGACGACTATCTACTTTCACCCGCCTTTAATAATTCCTGTTGTCTGTTCTGTAGTGCGGTGCATGTCTTCCCTTAGGCAATAAAGTTAGTCAGGATCTGAAACTGAACTACCCGGGTTCTGTCCTTCTACTCTCAGCAGTGATAAACACAAGGACTCCATTTCCAGGGCTCTTGTCTTGAATGCTTTTATATTGTACTAAGCAAGAAATAAATACCAAGAAAGCAGTCATTTAATTATTGTATCTTTAAGAGTGGATAACGTTCCCTCGCCTCTTGCAATCTCCAGCCAAATGCTTCCTAAAATCTTCTTTCTCTATTAGAATTTAATGGGAGTGCAGATAGAGAAATGTGTTGATTGTTTAAAATTTCATATTTCAATTCTATTCCGCTCACAAGAAGATTTTCGTCTTTCAAGTCACGATCTTGTTTAGATTATTCATCTGGAATTGCAGTGTATAGGTCTGGCAGCATGAGTTAATGATAATGGTCCGTCTGCATTCTTCATGAGATTAAAAGTTGCTTTTTATTAAGACTCATTTAGCTCCATCAATTTCTAAATACTATTTCCCTTTTCCAATGTCCTTTCACTTATAGAATGAAATCTCTCATTTTCCCCATTCCTGAAGGGTGCAATGCAATGATAAATGATTTTGAAGGGAAAAGGTTTTATAATTATTAATACAGTTGACTATTGACTTTGATTGTGTGTACTCGTTTCATTTTATGGGCCGAATATAAATCCAAAGAAAGTTCAAATGTCAAGTCAGTTGAATTGAAGAAGAAGCTAAAGGAGGGGAAATATTTTACTGCAACGAATGGATTTGTCAAGTCTGCAAAAAAAGTTAATGCAGTTTTCTTTGTAGTTTCCTTGAAGAGTTGTTTGAATGCTGGTTGGTGGGATAGCTTAACTTAGCAATTGGTGCATGAGTCGATTCAGCTTTATTCTTCACTTCCCAATGTTACTAGACAATTGACTCTCTGGCTGGCTGGCCCACCAATATATACTACTTATTTATGTGTGCCTACTTTGAAAAATCCTTAAGTAGGTATTTCTACAGACTGGAACTTTTGTTTCAATTCACTTCTCTGCAGAATTAACATCTATGAATAAAAGGAGCAGTGGCGGAGAGAAAAGGCAGCATGTAACATTAGATTGCTCATTCATACAAAGACTAATGCTCTAACTCTAACCAATATATATTAGATATATGAGGACAGAAAATTATAGTGAGAATTGAGAGAGTGTCTGTCTTTGACATTTTTGGCTATTGATTTCCTTGTAGGCATGTGAGAGATATAAAGCAGTAGGTAATGTAATGTAGTGCATAGAGAACTAGGCTAGTGGTATAAGAATGTAAATAGAGCAGCTTTGTATCTCTATTCGACTAAATTCCACATTCTACATTAGAATTCGGAGTGTAGCACTTGAGTTCAAGGAAATAGTATGACAATCAGTCAGCAGTCGAGTATTTGCACTAGGTATCCCTGTGTACCCTTTTCTACTACATTAGAACTGTAACATTTACTTCCTCTCTCTGTCTTGACTACAGAAAGTTTCATTCTGTCGACCAGGAGTTGAGTAGTCGAATTTTAGTTGAAAGTTGAGCGAGGAGGGAAGGGAAAGGCTGTGAATAGGAAACCAAGCCAAGGCAAACAGAGCAAGAGAAAGGATTCGCTTGGCTTGACTTCTCCAGCTTTCCTTTGGTCTGGCTGAACTGAAGCTGCTGAAGCTGCTCAATGTTCCCTGGATGAAATCTTCCTTGGTTGAACTGAACGTGTGATATTTCGTCCGACGGACAGAAACTGCAATCTTTGCGGCGCACATACTCTTTGGGGAAAATTGATTTTCTCTGCCATACATTCTATTCTATTCTCCAACTATACACTTTCTCTTTCCAGTAGTGCACCCAGTTCCAGCTACCCTTGTTCTCCATTCCCTTATTCTTCCCTTATAAAATCTCTTATAATCTATAGCTGTTAACGATCTCTCTTTATTCTTCACTTGATATTTTTTAGAAACTTCTCCCTTTCTCTCTACTACATTAACGATTATGCTATGAATCGTTTTGCAAAAAGGCCCCGAGCATTAACAGCCTATTTAGTTATTTAGTGCTCAACTCTGTTTTCACTGGCTAAACAAACAAAATGTACTTACACCTTATCCAATTTGGTTTTCTCTCCCTTGTCATTAGGTAAATAATGGTTCAACTCTGGTGAGCCAAGGCAAGAGTTTCTTGCGTTTCAAACACTAAAAGTCAGAGATATTTTGACTATTTTTAGAACGCTCTTGGAAAAAATAGCAATGCTGACGTAGGAATGTTACATGATCTTCGTTGGTTACGACTTTCGAGTAATATCCTCGTATCTTTCTATTGAATCTTATCCGTATGTCCTCCGTTTTTTTTAAAGAATACTACTACTACCTACTAGACTTTTTGTATTGCTAGTATATCGTGGATTACCTTATGCAGACATTTTACTATGTGCGCGAAAGAAAAAGAGTAATGAGAAACTTCACAACTTTTCTTTGAGTCTAGGAATCAACGAGGATTGCTTATAGACAACTATTTTACTATTGTACACGTATAGTATATAAGTACGTTATGGCTACTATAAGGCTCTTCCTATCACCCTTAAACTTTTTTTAAACGAACAAGTCATTAGTCTTGGGTTATTTATGGAGCAAAAAGTATTTGCCTAGACCAAAAACTACAGAATATGTAGTGTCTAGCTACCTTTGCATAAATAGTAGTAGGTTTTTTCTGCGTACGCCAAGGTTATTTTTACTGTCTTAAACTTTCCCAAAGAGAAAAGCCGGCTTTAGGTATCACTAACTAAACGTATAGGAGGATTTCAATTGAATCTATGTTAATATGTGAGAACGGACTCTATGCTAACAGCTAACACTATTGTTACATTGGATATTCTATAGAAGCTTTTGCTATGCACCTATTTTAGTTAAGATGTCGTAAAAAATTCATCACGTCAGCTGCAATCAGCCACTAGTAAGAAATACGGCAAACACACGTTGTGAATTTATTGACAAAGCAGTTGGTGAAAGAACCACGTTTTTAAAGAAAATTGCGTTTCTGTCTAAGGAAGACAGGAAGAGGAATATATATAGATAGATTTTTGAGCTAGAAGGAAAGATGATACCCACTATTGGCTATCTTTAGGAAAATAAAACATGTGCAAAGGGGGAACGGTGAGAAAGTAGCAACATTTTTATTTCCACAAACACTATTATATTCCCCTTTGATGTTTTCCCTTCCTTTTCCTTTGCTGAATCCTTTGTATAGTTCAGAACTTCATGAAGCAGTCCATTGAAGCAGTAATTTCATCAATGTATAAGTTAAATTACATTTTCGGGGGGATCCATTAATTATTAATGAAAATGTATAGGTATAGCATGTCTATTCTAAATATTCTTTGTTGTTGAAATATCGGATTAATATATGCACTATATAAATGTGGCGAAGAAAGTTTTCTCTGCTTTTGAGGGCTTTTTCTCCTGTTTACCGCAGAGAGCCGGAAGGTCGAAAGAAGGAAACATCGAATTCAACTTTTTTGCAATGTGGGCCATGTCCTCGTCCTAAAGTGGAAAACACTAAAAAGGGTAGTCCACTCAATGTTGAACAAAGTCTTAACCAGCTCAACGAGACTGGATGGGATGAACTATAATTTTTCTAAGAGCTATCACAACTGTTCACACTTTCTTCACTTGGTTGCTTCTTTCACCTTTCGGTTATTCCTCGAGTACAGACTTATCCTTCTTAAGCCTTATATGTAATAGGAAAGGAATCCACGAAAAGAAAAGCGAGTTAGAGCCCAGGTCGATATATGCCCAACACATTCCTTCTTTATTTATATAGGAAGTGTGTATGTCCAACTTTTCTCTCCTTACACTACTTAACTAACTCTGTGCTAACCAATCTTACTTCCCAGACCAGTTTCCTTAAAGGGCCAATTGAGACATTTAACAGTTTCGATTGTTTTCTCTTGACACGCAATCCTTTATAACTAGTGAAACCTTGATTTTAACAGTATTGAACACATTTTATTTGGTTTGGCTACAATTGCTCTATCCTTTAACACTTCCTGTCCGTGTAAAATCAAATGTTGCCAATTACTATGCACTATTTTCTTTATCGTTCTACCTGTATATCAAATAAATGTAAACATATGTCAAAATGTAGCCATCAGAAGATTTTATCCCTAAAAGGCTTACGAGTATTCAAACCATATGTCGTTCATTTCTAAAAGTCAACGCGGAAATTAGCAATGAGCAAGTTTTTCAATCTAAAGAGGAAAAAATTAATTACTTTTGTTTTGTTACTAACATTATTTTGTGAGTTTTCTTGGAACGGAAATTGATATGACAAGCTGGGAATTGATGGAACATGTCGGGAAATGAGAAACCAGGGCAAAAATATTCATTTTCTTTTCCAAAGGAGTTGCCTACTCCTAAAATGGTTTTCTTAGAATTGGAAAATGATGCTTTTGTTCATAAAAGTTCACTTAGGTATTGGAAGTGCAAAGTCCAAAGGGACCGCTATGAAATGGAGGGAAAATAAAGAATAACAAAGTAAAGTGAACGTTCTAGCCCTAGGGAATTTATGTATAGAAATTTTCTGCAACTTCATTTTACAAGCCTTTTATCACATTTCAATATGTATCATCTACTGTGAGTATTTGGCAGTATTTTGTTTCAACTCAGTACAGTTCAGACTTTTGTGGAGACATAAGTGTATCTTTCACTGGCTTCGTTTAGTGCACATTTCTTTAATGGATGTGTATGGATGAGAGAGCATGGCGTACATAAGTGTAAGTAAGTATATAGGACGAAAAGTAGAACTGTCATGCATAGACAGAGGAGATGTAGGCATTGAGTCGTCAGTGAGGCGACTGTAGAGATATCATTCAAAATAAATTAATGTGTGCTGCGCTAGTGCCGTGTAGAGTGAGTGAAATATTCAATAGCTAGACTAGGACAGGGCTAATAGGAGTATCTGTATGCAAGCAATGACTCAGTTCGAGAAGACTCGAATCGATTTTGTATTTATTTGCCAGGAAAAGAACACAATTTCCAAGCATACAGCTCTCTCCACTACACCGTTCTCCATTCTAATTGTTTCGTAATCAAAATGAATTCTCTGCCATTGTAGTGCTAACAGTAGGGGATTGAAGAAAATAAAAAGGGAACAATGGTCGTAATGCTCTACCTTTAGAAATCACAATGACGTACTTTGCCTTGCCTGTAGTAGGACATGTATAAGTAGCACAATTATTATTCACTGAAAGTAGCATGAAGAATGATGTCAATAAATGCGTCATGATGATCGTAACTTAACGCGTTTGCTTTATTTAATAATCCGTTTGTAGTTTCTCCAGGATCTCTGTGGTGCTTTTCTAGATCCGTTTCGACCTTATGGATGTTAGTTCAGTTAAAAATAGATTATTGTTGCAAGTACTACTTGTGATTAGTGTTAGAGTTGTAGTGCGTTGTAGCTTTTTGAACAGTAGGAAATTGTTTAGGTATATTCGTAATGGAAATGAGAATATACCTACATGACATGGAGTGGAGTAAGTATAGATGGATGGATGGATGAATCAAATATAGATCGGAAGTAGACCATTAGTACTGCCTATGACATGTGTGTTTCATTTTGTCGTATGTAAGTGAAAGCCATCAAATCGTTCGGCTACTAGATGGATTGCTTTTTAATCTCTGCTTGTTTAGCTTCACGTAGCTTTGAGTGCTCTTCACTCCTACTGACTATCAAAACCAAAGTTTATTATTAGAATTCGAGTGTACTGTACTGTGTGGTTAACTTACTCCATTATATATTTCCATGTTCCCTGTTTTAACCCCTTTTAAAACCACTTCAATTGAACATGTTTAGCTCAATCATTTATTTTATATTGACTATATTTACTATTTAATACATGTACAATATGTAAACCTTGACGCTCGACATACCACTTTCTGTTTACGTACACGGCTTAACATTAAACATCGACTTTCACCACTTCAAAATCAATTCATGTTATTAAAAATAAAAACGTTGCAAAATTGGGGGGGAAAGATTTGTGAAAATGTTTTACCGAGTTTACGTATACAGATAAAATGGTAAATCAACCAACAGACTTTCCGATTGCTACAAATGAAAGTACCAATTTTAAATCCTCTCGAAAAATTTTCCAGCAAATCTAATAACGCAATGTTTTCTTGTTGTATTGCGTAGCATTTATACAGGTGATTTTCAGGTGTCTTACGTTATTTTCGTACGTTCGTTGTCGTTGTCTTATGTCCGTACGAATATTTTTCTCAATTTTATTTTGGGTATGACTACCAAGGTGTAGAATGCAACTTTTAAAATATTTGTAATTTCAGGCGTGAATCTTTTAATGGAATATTTTGTTTTGAATTTGAAGGTTATTAATATACCATAGTATAATAGTGTACGTTAGTAGTAGTCACTAAGTCACAAATCATGACAGTAGTGTAATAAATATAAATACATAGGCTGAACCTGAACTTCAATGTATAACCGAGGAAAAAAATTAGTTGGAGAAAGTGTCAGTGTTAGCGCAACACAGCGAGTAATACGTATGATAAATTAGTTGTATTTATGTGGTGTTAGTAAGGTCATGTGTAGGGAAAAGTATAAAATTTTTGGGTGTACATTTTGATATAAGGAATAGATGGGTTGTGCTGTGGGAATGAATTATACATGAGTATTCACATGTAATTTGCATTAGGCCCACTTTGTATTCTTTACCTGTGCACTGGGCTATTCTAGCGAGAGAGAATTCTGCTAACTACTGAAAGGAAAGTCAAGTCAGGCAGGACATGGAAACCTTTCCATCTTCATAGGAGTCCTTCCTTTCTCTTTGAACTTTCTCAGCTACCTTTCTCTTTCCTGTTACTATCCTAAAGAATTTGTTATTGCTTTGGGCACTGTAGTTTACATGCTTAGTGCACATTACCAGAATGTAATAAAGGATTCTGCATTCAACTGTAAATTATTATTTGGAAAAAATGTCGAAACACGAATCCGCTGCTGTGAGATATAAATAGAGAGTGCCTACATATATGCTATTACGTCCATTTCAATGCAAACCGAAAAAAGCATATTCATCTACATATTTTGAAGATTGTTATAATAATGGTAGTAAAAGAAAGCCGTGCTCGTGGCATGGTGAAAGCATTCATCCTTCTTGGCTACTAGCCACACGGTCACAGTTGGAATATTATTATGCTCAACTAAAGAAATCGGATCACAGAGCATGGTAGTAGGAAATATTTAGATATAGAATGGTTAAGTATATTATTGTAGTCTTGTAGTATGGTAGATACATGTATAATCTGTAGAAGGCAGAAATAGTGTGCAAGCTGAACAATCCCACGGGGAATTCCGTATTCCATTCAGACTAGTCTTACATGCATTTTTGATTAGTAAACTCAATCTTTTCAAATCTTTTTACAGGCTGCCTCTCTAAAAATACCTACACGGGCACTTAGACTATGACCCAAGCTAGATTCAACATCCCCGAGCGTTTCATCGGCCATAGTTTAAGTGTTCTACGGTTTTCCATTGTATCCTTTATTACTTTAGAAGAATTCCATTCAAATGTCCCTTCGCCCAAATTCTTCTGCCAATTTTACCAACAACGGTTACATCCATAATGCTAAAGTTGGTAGTTGCGGTATAGTAAGAATTTTAACGATTCCGTTTTTCCCTCACGCAAATCAAACTTGTTTTCATTCCTAGCCTCATATATAATACATTGTGTTTACATGCGGAGAAAGTCTGAAGATACAATTCACATTTCAGTAGGAAAAGGAAGTTTGGGCTGACAGGAAGTTCTTCTAATATAATTTCTACGTTCTGCGCGTCAGTTTTTGTGGAGGAAATGATTTCAGGGTTTTTATGCTGTCAGTTAGGGGAATTGTATAGCAACATTTATGTTTCTTGGCCAATTATTTCGTTAGTAGTTCCATTATGATCATAGTCTTAGTTGTTATAATGGTACTATTACTGCTGCTTCTTATAATAAATGTCATTAGGCATTAACTTTGTTGCCGTATTTCACGATTTTGAAAGGTTTTAGTCGTTTTAGTGGATGTGGCGCCGGTTGGGGTTGGTGTACCATGTGCTCCTCTAGATTCATTAACGACTAGTATGGGATGTGAAACAAGTGTCAAAAAGTATTAGAAATCTGTTGGAAATCCAAAGCAAGAGAAGACAAGCCGCGTTGAACATTTCAAATGGAATGACATTTATGGGTGTTGGGCCTCGAGTAAGATTTATTGATACTGAGCTAGAGCTGTCAAACAGAGAATACTTTAAAGCAAGCCAACATTTCTCCAACTCCAACTAAGGACAGTCATTCACGAGGAGAGTACGAAGGCAGACATCACGTTATCAGGAGACTACTAATGCCACATCTAAATAGGATTGATACTCCAACTCCTACATGACTACTTTACTAAGCTAACAATACGTACAGTCGGATCCGTGAGTAAAGTAAACTGGAGAGACTGTACTGACTAATAGCATCAACTAAACTATTATGTATGGAATTGCTATGCACATCGTACATAAATATATCTACAGTGTGATTGAATTTTATCGGGAATATATTTTACTTAAATGGATTAGTCCGTATAGAGATTTCTATAATCTATACTCATCTTGTAGCAGTATCTATATAATATTCGTATGATTATTAATCGAATAATTCTAGCGGGCATTCGGTGGTCTCCCAAATTCAATTTTGTTCGTGAATAATTTTCTTAGTAAGCTTACGTATTATAAATAGGACAGTGACGTCTTTGTAGATATATGTACGTGTACACGTGATAGTAAACTTTCCGTAAGGTTTCTCAAACCATAAGCAATTTGTTTCTAAATTAGAGACGATCTCTAGCAAGTCCTGTCTACACGTATTTATATGGCTGTAAGACATTGCTAACTAAATTTCCTTTCCTTACGGCATCCTCAATTTGTATTAAATAAGAATTTATCCGACACTGGGCGTTCAATCCAATTCGGAATGGAGAAAATGTTTCTCTGTTGAGCAGACTCGGTGTATGCTATTTGAATAAGTCTCTCTCTACGTAATGGGTCTATAGTAGTCTAGACTTGTATAAGATATAGAAATCCACAAGCAAGTATTCCTAGGTTTAATATATGTAAATACCTACCTATGTATAGATTCATATCTGTATGTATAGAAGAAGTTGTTCTTTATGGCAGGATACGGATCGAGATTGTCTGCGAATCCCCAGTTTAATTCTTGCGTCTCCGCAAGGGAAAGCATAGCAATCCTTCTCTCCTCCTTTCCAATTCTAATCTAAAGCATTGTTATTTCAGATGCAGAATTTTTTTAAATAATAAAGTATAGGATCCATAGAAAAGAAGCATGAGTTCAGCAATTACACACAGCAACCATTGGTATTGTCTTCGAGCTTTTCCCCTAGGAAATATTTTATTCCTCCTAGAGCATCTCTTATTGATCATTACAATTCACATTTGTATGGAAATGCAATACAAGTTGAATCTATGATCCTGTTAATAATTTCATGAACGAAATAACTGGAATTTGCTTACAAATGATATTTTCTCCATGCATCAGCAGAATTTATTTTTATAATGCGGAATAATGAGTGTAGCTATGATTATAGTTTGATTTACTAAGCCTATTAGTGTGTATCACAGTCACACAGCTCATAAAATGGAATTATACTCCTACTGTCGTTTGTAGTAGTAATATTATTAGATAAATTAAAAATAGGAATAGTAGGAATGGCTCCAGCATAACAGCCTTCTCACATTTACAGATGATTCCCTGTGAATTGCTCCCCACTGTAAATTTCTCCCGTCATAATTGCTCCCTGCATTAATTGCTCCCTGCTGCAGCAATTGATTTTGATGCACTTCAAAATTTCCTGACGCTTTTCAAATACTGCGGATTAGGATTATGATGGATGCCTAGTAGGATTAGAAAAGATGTGTCTGTTTATATCCTCTTAAAATAATATTGATGGATAAACAGTTCCGCTTCTGTCAAGTACGTAGTCGTAGTAGTAAAAATAAAGATAGTCGCAAAAAAGTTGGATACAAAATGCAGTTTCAAAAAGGTCGTCGGGAGCAATTGCTGCTAGGAGCAATTAACGCGGGGAGCAATTACTGTGTCATCTTTTCAGATGACGTAGGAAAGAGAGAATTAAAGCTTTCATTTCTTTGGTTGAGTTCTAGCTGGAGAGAGAAAGACTATGTACGTCCTTGGTGCTGTCTGCGTCTATTATTTCTTTCAACTTGGTGGGTTTCTTTTGAGCACCACGCTTTGCTTTTACCAGTCCAAGTTCAGATAGAGAGAAAGTGTGTTTTTGGGTGGAAGGCTTTCTCCCTTTGTGAGCAACGTGAAAAGATATTATTTTGGTTAGCTTATTGTTAGTTAGTAAATCTTATTTCCCATTCTTCCTTTTTTCCCAACTGCTCACAAAGCTTAGCATATTACACACATCGCAGTTGTTCTTATCATGTTTACTGTTGAGTAAACAGAAGGGAGAGGAAAGGAAGATATTCTATCTCTGTATGCGCACAGGCAGTGGTATGTATTCATATTTTATGTGTCCAGTCAGGTAATGCAATGCAAGATAGATGGATTGGGAAAGAAAGGGTTATTGTTAGAATACTAATAAAACCTACAGCTATAACCTCATTGTAATGTATAAATCTATTGAGTGAAGGAAATGAAAAAGTTTTATTGCTATTGCATTATCGTCACAGTATGTGTAAATTTCCTGGAAATGTTTATCTCTTACGTTCTGCATCCATTGCTCAGAATTCTTGCAAAAACTTTTATTAAAGTAGATAATACACTCATTCGTTTAACTGTCTCCGTTTTTTAGGAAGTCGTAAATGTGAAAAAGAAATATGTATGTGCTTACACAGAAGGTAGACAAAGGTGAATTTAATATGGTAAAATGAGATTTTTGACCTGAGTAGCTTGTAAGAAGTTCACGTATTTTTTTCCGAGTAGATCACGTAGTTTTCATGATGTAGCTGTTAAACTAATGGGATTTTTTAAGAATAAGACTATGAGTAACACGGAGGCGGGCATTTTTCATTGTGTATTCATGTTCCTCCATATTCATTGTAAGTATGACATATGATATGATGCTATTATAGCTACCTACTTACATATGCTCTGTTTTAATACTTAATTCTCGTAGTTTCCTGTATTATTGCACAACGTGTCTCTCTAGATATTGTAATAACCTTCAAAATGGAATGAGTGTTATAAGAACAAGTGTATTTCTTCGACACACGTTTTTTTTAAAGCTATATGAAAGGAGATTACGTAAGTGTGGTTAAGTACGGGTTAACAGAAGGTTTTTGTAGGCAGGCCCAAGGCAATATTAAATATACGTACGTACTAGAAGGCAATTGCTCGTAAAACAGCAGAGGTAGGTGTTATATTGGTAGCTACTCCAGAGATAGACATATCAAAGGAAGAGTTAGTCAATCTTTATGTGCAAAAATAAGCTGCTAACCAAACTGGCTGTAATTTCCTTGTAGCATCCCATTCCCATTGCGCCCCAATCTACTACCTCTCCTTCTCCTCTGTCTACTCGTTCTCATATTCATAAATCTCGTACTCTTTCTAACAACTTGTATGTAATAGTTCCAGTAAGCACTCCTCCGGCAATAATCATACTACTACTACACTACACAGTCTCCCAATTACAATATATGAGGGGGAACGCTTTAGTTTAGATGAGAGCATTCCACCTTTATTGCCACTCTAGTCAACCTTTGCTAAAGTAATGAGGAAAAATGAATTAGTGAAAACTCTATTGTGAATAACTGGAATACTCAACTTGTGTCTCTCTCTAGAAGCTAACTTTCTGTCAGTACGCATCAAGTTTTTCATTCCCTTTGATTTACATCCTCCAACTTGTGTTTTTCATCAACTCGATTTATCACTACCTGTGTAGCTATGCATTTTTTCTCCCTACTTGCAACTACAAGTTGGTGAAAGTTGAGGAGAAAACTTTCATCGTGACTGGGATATGAACTTTTTTGAAATATCTAGAGACTTTTGTTGTTTTGCATACTAAATCCTAGTGCTATTTGTATTCTTCTACTCTTTAGACCTTTTTCTCATCTGTAACACTATTCTGATCTATCAGATTAACTCCTTCACACGTAGAACAATTTATGACAAAGCACTTCTTTCCTTAGTTTGAATTTCGAACTGTAGACGCAATTTCAGTTTCTTTCTTTCTTCTAGTGTTGTTTAGAGATTTTTTTTCTTTTAGATTATGGAGGTCTTGAGTGGAAATTGCTCAAAAGTAATGGTTGCTCGATTAAATAACTTTCTCTCTGTCTTTATATTTTCGCCAACTCAACGTGCTCTTAAGAATATTATTATATTATGTAATTTATTTGGGCATGGGAATGGAAGGAGAAAGTAGATATTATGAAGGAACGTTAGTAGTCTATGACTTCTGGGCGATTGCATAATGAAGCTAGAAGTGTCTTCCATTTCCATCCTTCCCTCTAGATACATGTTCTTGTTCTTTGCTCTGACTTTCCTCTTTCCCGTTTTTCAAGTCGATAATGGCTTTCAAGAGTGAATGAATAATGTAATTTGTGCTAAGTATCTAAAACTAGGGCAATGCGAAGTTTGAGAAAGGTAAAATGAGAGCCATAGTAGTGTAGTGTTGCCCGTTGTTTAAGACGGAAAAGTTTTACCTCTTAATTGCACATCATCCAGGAGAGTGGGCACGGGGTCTCAACTTTCCAACTCAAAAAAATGAAAGTTGGAGTTTTAAAAAAATCCTGCTTTTCTGGTGATTATGTATTTGTTTATACTTGAGACGGCTGTACATATTCTATTTCCTGAGTAAGGGCGTTAGGTGTACTTTTAAGAAGGCGGATCTCGAATTCGACTCACTGCGTGTATATAATAGGATGAGTATAATATTGCATTCCCCAGGCACAGCTTATGCTTGTTATTTTTATCTCTTTCCTCCGCCTGTTGAACCATTCCACTTTTCTTCTAATGGAACTCTCTCTCTCTCTCCGTAATGTACAGTCCTTTTCTAAGCTTGTTTTCTTAATTTAAAATCTCCATCTCGCAACCTTCAACTTTGCATGATCTCCAGGCGAAATGATATCGAATTTATTATCGTAATTTGAGACGTAACGTTTATGCTGCAATAGGACTCAAGATTAACTTTAACTTTCAGACATTAGGGAAACTACTAACTATAGAGTAGGTGATGGACAACTTTCTACTTTATAAAACTACTTGTAATGTCCAGTTATACTGGAGCTTTCACTTATTTTTTTAATAAGCATATATCTCTCTGCCACAGAATCATTTTCCAGACTAAATTTTCGTAACTTTAATTCTTGTACTACATTTCAGGATTTATTAGAAATTTTACGGCAGGATGAAATGAAAGACAATCTATTAAAGTGGATAAAAGGGGAAATGTCAAAGGTAACTAAGTATTATTTGGGAAAGGAGGAAGGACATGTCGGACTAGAAAATAAGTAATAGCACAACAGAGAAGAGTATTAAATGTAAAAGCAAGTCAAACGATGAGAAAATTTATGGGCTTTAGCCTGCTTTGAAAATCTTTATAGTATAGTAAGAGCTCAGGTGTTTTGTGTAGAAAAGAGTGGTAGGGATCGATGATAGATGAAAGTGTTCGTGTTGGTTATTGGATGAAATAAAATCTTGAGATCGGAGCAATTCGGTTATTCCTCGTCGACTCTTCTCCCCATCCACAATTTCCTCTCAAGGTGACATAGTTATAACTAAGAGATAATAATATTTATTCGAGTCTCTACACATTGCTAAAACTTTTAGGTAGTTGTTTGTGTAATGGAAAGCCAGTAGGAGGGATTTCATTTCTTTCATGAATTATTTAGTTCTGATTGTTTGTTTACCTTTCCCTTTGAAGAAAGTTAGTCTAAATAGTGGAGTCTGTTTTTGATTTCAGATGTGCTCGACTGCTGGTGAATCAAGCGCAGTCCTCTTGCAGTAGCAGCAATCAACCAAGTCCCAGTAGTGATTTACCCAATGAGTATCTCGGCATTGGAATCGTTCCGAGTGGTGGAGGTATTTTAAAAGGAGCCACAGGCACCACTCCTGGAAGAAATAAAAATTGTCGCGGGACGCCGCCGCCTTCCTCGCAATCTTGCCCCTCTCTTCGCTTGAGTCGTCGAGGAACTGTCACGTTCTCCACTCCAACAACCTCCTGTCCAGGTAGCAAAGAAAAATCCTCCGGCTCTTTTTCATCTGGAGATGAGAACGAAAAATGTCACGCGAGCAGGAAAGAGAGGTCTATGTCTATATCCTCCAACACTAATGCCAACATAGCAGCCAAAAACATGAATCCTTCAACCTTGTCAGATATATCTATTCCAACTTCATCTCAGAAAAAATAGTTTATCACGAAATGATGTTGTTAGAAGAAAATTCCTTTTTAGAAAACATTTCTAGCTCCAAGTACAATTTTAAATAGACTTGGACTTTAACCATGAAACATGTAGATCAGTGATTACCAATATTCTCAAATGTCATTAAAAACTAACGAAGGAAATCATACAATTTCCCTCATAATGTAATGTAACAGTATTGAATTCTAATACATTCCAAAACACTACCAAAATTATGCATTACTTAATAATCCCATCTGAAAAAAAAAATCTCGTCGCAGACTATGAATGGTAGTTCTACTAGGTTATTGTCATATGACACTATGTTCAAAAAATATATATAGGAGATATATGTAATATATAAATAATGGACATTTTATCCAGAATATTAATAGGAAATAGAAATCTGTATATGTCATCTGATCTCCAGCAGCACATAATTTGGCTCAGTGAGCTAAGAAATAAAAAAAAACTGAAATTACGTGTAGAAAATAAAGTTTTTCAAGGAAAGCAATAATAATAAATCAAATCAGTCTGTATTCTTAGATGATTCATACATTTTCCATTATTGTAGTGTAAAACAAAGTGAAGGAGTCCATAGTAGAAGAAAATATTATGCGAAAAGTTTCCACAACAGAAATTCGGTCACGGTTACAATTTACAATACATACTAGCCAATACTAGACTTTAGAAAGTGTCGTACAGTAATTTATTGTGGCAAAATAACTACGATGCCAGTAAATCTATATAGAGTTACATTTTTATGTACAATGTTCCAAATACTTATACATTATTGTGTTTAAAAACAGCACAAAATCAAGTGACAAAAAAAGTTACAAAGAAACAGAAGAAGAATAAGAATTTTATGTTTATGCTAATAATTGATATATCTTTATGTGTCCATGAGTTAATGCTTTCTAGGTTTTATTGTTACTTAACAGTAAGTAGAGTGTAAATATGTATACGTGCTCAGGAATTGACTTGTATTTATTAAATTATTGTATCTGTAGCGTATTGCAGGAGAAATCTCAGATATTCCATCTTCCCATACGTAAAAGAATATCCTTAATAATATTTGTGAGGAAAAGAAAGCAATGCAATAAGTTGTTGTTATGTGTAGTATAGTAATATTATCGAGTACAAGAAAATGTAATGTAATGTATGTATGAGATGGGATATTGTATTGGAAGTAAGGTAAGTATATAGTGTGGGCTCTATGTCTAATGTATCCTAACGGTTAGTGTTACTATTATGAGTGTTGTTTCTGTGCCGATGTTTTGAGCTCACCTTGTGTGACGCTGCTGCTTTCCTCACGCTCTCCTTGCTTTTCACTGGGAGGATACATGACATTAGGAAGTTACATAATGCAGAGTTACTTCTCTTGGTTGCAGATAACGAACTGAATCACTGCACAAACACACTGGAGAATAGCAACCTTATTACATTCATATAAGGACGTAAAAGTACAGAGATATGCACGTGTATATATAGCTAACCATCATCATCGGTAAGGTTCCTTTAAAGAGCGTGTATGTGTAGCTAAAACCACTTTCCCTTAGCCACATTGAAATCCAAGAGCCTTTTCAGGCTTACGACTGTATTTTAAAACTCTAGTCTTCATTAGAAGTTAATTATGTATACCTAAGTAGATGGAGTTTTCCAAAGCGTAGCTTAAATGAAGATAAATTGATGGAGGAATAGACAGACAGAGTTAAGTAAATCTACTAGGAATTATATGTATAGCTGTTTCCCTATACCGTAAAAAGTATTTCTAAACATAAGTATCTGTCTGTCTTACTATTACAGATCATTCTGTGTGTGCCATTAAGTATTGCATTTGAAAATAAAAGTTAGGTTATTTTTAAAGATAACTTTGAATATTGGTATGTCTATAAATGCCTTCATTGTCTGATTGTAAGTAATGATACTTTATACGCTCTGCTGATTTGTACAAATAGCCTTGTTGCCTTTTACCAAAGTGTTTACAATGCCTCTTTCCCCATTCTTTAGTAGATTCATTATCAATTACTTATATTTTCCACTGAAGTAATTGATGAATAACGTGCATTATCATAGTTAGCAAGAATTTGTGAAATATTAGTCAGTTGATTGCTAGTCCATTTGCAGAAACATCAATTTAATGCTAGTGTGTCTATATGCTTTCCCTACTTTATTATACCTAGAGTCCATCAAAATGCACTAGACGTATGCTAGTAGAATTAGACAAGGATTGAATGGATTATATAAAGGCAGTTTAATCTTAGCCAATATTATAATTGCTCGTTTATTGAATTGCTCTCCAAGTACTTGTACTGCCTACTAATTCATTTCATCATACTAAAATGCTCGAGTAGTATTTCTCCATATTTTATGTAGGTAAATGTAGTAGTAGCATGGACTATACATACTACAAGAATTTGATCGATCTGATATATTAGTCAAGATTCGCCGTACATATATATAAGGATAAAGGCATTTCGTATTAACGACATAATATTATGTAATAATGTAATAATCCTGGATTGATCCCCTCAGTAAAATTTCTCAACGCATACACGAAATTCAATGCTATAGAATTAGTAACATGGAATGATGTAAGATAGGAGAGAGGTTGTTCATGTAGAATAGGAAATGTTTAAGGGTGGCTGAGCATCCACATTACTAATCTGAAACTGACAGAACGGAAAGGACATGCTGTCATATTACCATAGTATAAATTATGATAGGACTTTTTATAAATTCTCTATTAGGTCTCTTGGATCTGTTCTGTACTAATCTGCCCTGTGCTCTCCAATGCAATTCACTACGTGACATTCCGAATAGAAAAAGCAGGAATATCGAGAGAGAAAAAACGAGAAAATGAAAAGGTCTTAGCAAGTATGAAGAAGTGGAAAGGACAAGGAGTCGCGTCAGGTTATGAGGATGAGATGACGGTGACATAAAGTGGATTGAGATTGCCTAACCTAAGTACATAACTAGAGAATGCAAAACAGGAGCGAGAAAACTAGGAAAATGGAGGATGAGCATAGGCAGACGTTAGTAGATGTGATATTATTCTCTCTCTCAGTCTTTTAGCAAAGGTAATTTAGAAGAAAGTTAGATAGAATTTGTATTTAGATATTATGAGTCTGTTAGTCTGCCTTAAGTTCGCTTTTAGATCGGCAAAAGATTTCTTTATCCTGTCAAAAGAGATCTGTGTATATGTATTATTGTGTCGGAAGGATGATACGTATACTATAGGAAAGCATAGGATAATATTCTAGGTAATCGTATCACAAAAACATGTACCTTGACGATAATAGGACCTTTAGGAAGCTGATAGGCACTTTAAATGGCTAATATAATATAATATATTCCCAGTTTTAGACGCGATCCGACCTACTTTAATGCTTTCTGCCTAAACTACCTCTTCTACCCGCATCTACCTCTCTCTCTCTCTCTCTATGAGCCTATAGGTTAACTTCAGTTTTCGGTGCACATACTTCCACATTCCTGGTTCTCCCTTGCTGGGCACATTGGCAAAATGTCATGTCATGGAAAAGCGATGCAATTCCACTGCAATTCCAGTTTCCACTGGATCAATAGATGAAATAAAATATAATAGATTTTATGCCGAGGAATTGGTTCCTCTCTCCTTTTCCGTCTCCCTCTCTCATCTCTTCCTCTCTTTCAAAAGCCTCTCTCTCTATACTCTTCAAAATAATACTTTTACCTCTCTTATCACTTTTATTGCTTCCTCTCTCTGTACGATTGGCACATTCTTCTATAGCTATTGGCACATTTTCATTATACTGCGATATATCTTAGGTAGTGCAACGTTGCAACTATTATATGCATCACTATTTTGTATAATATGCTCCATGGCCATGATAAGTTTTCAACTACCACAATCTGTGCTGTGTATCCTGCTTTATTGGCTACACAAATTGCGCTTTGCTAAAGTAACTGCAAATTATGGCGTTAAATATAATTGCAAATTATTTCAGAACTTCCCTTTGCGCATTTTGTAGCTTGTTTTCCTCCCAACTGCATCTCCATGTTTTAAATACGTACTTTGACTGGAAGTGACGTAAACAGTCGACATTAAGAATCAGAAATGAGTGTGTGCAAGGGTATAAATAATTATAATAATGTGAAAATGAGATGTGAAAGCAAGTTCTAGAAGCGTATACAATTAGTGGTTCAAATCCGAAATAGGAAAATATACGGATGAGATAGCAATAGTGTGCCAATACGAATTAGAATGTGAATCAAATATATAAAATATATATTAGTATAACGATTGTATAGATAAAATAGTAAAATTCCATTAACCGCTTATAAAATCCAGAGAATGCATACCTAACAAAATCCTTGAAAACTAAGGTATACTAAGGTAAGATAGATGATCAATACGAAATAAAACAGTATCTACCTGCTAATATTGTAATGAATGTGTCTAAAAAGTGGACACTATTGATTGAATGAATTGCTCCATGAGAATACATATTAAACACACCTGGTCAGATTCACAGAGTAATAAATAGCTGCACACAGTAATTATAGTGTCCTTAATTACCCTAAATGCAATACATTATGTGTTATATATGCGTATTAAACATTTATAACCATACAAGTCGAAGATAAACGTGTACTAGTATAGTGGGTACTAACAATAATAAGTACTTTGAAACTATGAAAATGAAAATACCTCCCTGTCATTAAATAACTCCTAAAGTAATATGATCTGTGCGTAACATTTGCATGCTGGAATTGTTCTGTATATGAATATGACTTAATTAAAAGTAAGAATAATATTGTGTTCTCTATTGTAATAATTTAAGTATAGGGAATAACTAACGTATTGAAATAATTGTGGCAAGAAGAGTCGTAGACAGTGATAATTAGTCAACAATAATTGGGTGCTGTGGTCATATCTAGAATGCTAGAGAGAAGCTGATAGAAAAACGTGATTGTTCTTATTGTATGTGTTGCATTTACAACATAGAGAAGTCTTAATATATACAGAAATGAAATAAACATCTAAAATGTAGTTTTGTATGAGGAGAAAGTCAAATTCCTAGACAAAAGAGTAGAGAACTAGAAAAGTCATAATAATCTATATCAATCGTCTCCATTGACTTATAAATTCCTATAGTTTACCTATAGATTGGTGTGAATGAGCGATTAAAAAAGTAGATATCTATGTCACAATGAAATTGAAATAGTTGATGTTGCATAAAGGTTAAGATAATGCTAAGGAAATTAATCAGCAGCACTTACATAGACGAATTTATATGCAAAATTAGCAAAAATAACTTCCATTAACTGATTATTAAAAAATTATGCCACATTTTACTTTAAGGACATATTGTCATAAATATTTACGTCACAAATTGCAGAATGGCATTCTTTATACCAAAATGTTAGCGTCGTTGTGTTGAATTCAGTGCTGACCTACAGTTATAAAATTACGGCAATTTGCATTGAAAAGAACTCTGTGAATGTACGTTTTAGTTGTGCATTTCATTATATGATAATGATACTTTAGAATCGTATGTAAAAAAGTTTAAAGCTGTACTGCAGATAGTAAAAGTTGTACAGAAAGTAATGTAGTAAATGTACATGGTTCAAGTAACTACGTAGATGAAATGCCAATAGTGTGTTTATCTGCCTAATTAATCGTTGTTATTATGAAGATGTGTGTATGTTTGTGTAAAGTCGAGATGTATGTACTTCCGGTGAATTCGAAATGAAAACTCCCTTCTAAAATTATGTTATGAAAAACAATGCGGAAATTTTTGCATTACAAATGTACACATGAAGTGACAAAATTCCAAATAAATGCCAAATGGGTTTAAATGATAAATGTTTGATGCGATTTACTTATTAATGTAGTTAGTAGTTAGTAAGCACTATTATTGCTCTTTCATAACTAGAAAACTGTACTATCCAAAACCTAATTAAAAATAGAAAAGTATTTTCATTTAATATACTTATTTATGTTTGGGATATGTCTAGGTAAATAAAAAGGTCAAATAATATTGCTTATTTACTCTAGTTAGCATATTATTGGAAATTAACATAGTGAACGGTAATTAACGAAGCTACGGAAATGTTTATTAACTGATAAATTACAGTTACAGTTACAAGTGATCTACAATTTCGCAGAAGAGCTACAAATCTTTGAGGTTGTATATATACACGTTTAATGCACAGTAAAACAATTAATAGCTTTATTCACAGTCAACTCAACAGTAAAGAGACAGTCGACTACAAATTCATATTACTTAAGTAATTTCGACTTTATAGCGTATATATAACGACTGGTATGGATAATTTATCTAGTATTTAGATTCCCTCTGTTTTTTTACTGCTTGGATACACTTTGCCATTGTTGGAGAAGCACGAGAAATAGCATCTGTCATATAAAAGTCCTCGAGTTGCTTAAGAGGAACGTCCAGTGGCTCACTACCCAAAGACTTTGCGTTCGACGAAGCCGATAATTCTGCGGCTTGTGCAAAATAGTTAGCATCTTCAACTTCTCCGTAGCGAGTTAAAGTTGGTGAAATGTCTCCCATCCGTTTTCTAATTTCGTTCAAGTTGTCGTACGGCAATTTCAATCCCATTATCTAGAAACATTTTCATTGCATGTTTAGAGAGCATAGTTGTTAAAGTGATGAGATTTAATTCAACTCATAATACTTTCATCCAAGACATTAAATGCCAGCGCCTAACGAGAAAATAAGGATGTAAATGAGATAATGAAAGGAACCTCAGACAAAGCTCTAATGATTTTCCAGTCCTCCCTAGCCATCCCGGGTGCCGTTACAGCTACTGTGGTTTGCTGAGCACGTCCTTCAGTATTTACGTATGTGGCTTGCTTCTCAGTATATGCTGCTCCTGGAAAAATTGCATCAGCCATTTCCGCCCCTTGGTCACCGTGATGCCCTACAGTTTCAAATAAAATTTGTAACGACGGATATTCCGCGAATTAACTTTATTAGATAGAACCCATCAAAAATAAATACCTTGATAAATTACGAAGCAATCTTTGGCTAAGTCAGAGCGCTTAACAACACCTTCATCCGCTCCGAGCATGAAAAGTACTTTCGGCTTAGCCTCACGGATTTTCTGAGCACCGGCAGAATAACCTAAATCTAATGCAGCTACTTGAGAGGCTACTCGATGGAGAATATTCAAAACACGCCAATCTGGAGATATTTGTCCTTTGGATCGCAGAGTTGCACACAACTTTTGAACTTTAGCTAAGATGACTGCGCCATCAGCTCTCTGAAGAGCTGTTGAGCCGAGGATGATTATTGGTTTTTTCGCTTTAGACAATTCAGCACTGAAAGGATGTTTACCGCTGAGTAAGGAATCTACTTTGTCAGCTCCTGCACCCAAATGCTGAAAAATAAAAACCAAATTAACTTCTACACCAGCGTAAAATGTAGATCAATTGATCAATTTATGCTGTTATTGTTTATTTCCAGTTTCATTTTACCTCATATTCATAAGTGAGGTCAACTTTGGGGCCAACAAGAGCGACTGTCAATTCATTGTTTAACCAACTTTTGCGAATACGAGCGTTCAAAATAGGAGCTTCGAACCGAGGGTTTGTTCCAATAAGAATAACCAAATCAGAATCCTCAATTCCAGAAATACGGGAATTGAGAAGGTAGTTTGATCTTAAGTCAGTGGCTGAGCCATCTCCAGGAAATATTTCTTCAGTACACAATATTTCCGAATCAAGTCTGTTAACCAAATCCTTCAATGCTGTTAAAGCCTAGAAACAGTAAACATGAGTGGTTAACTCCTTATGGGTTTTCTATAGATAAAGCCAATAAACAATATACGCAATAAAATAACCAAAAATATGAATAGCTAATACCTCTGCATCGACGAGGCCTCCCACAATCGAACCAACTTGATTTCCTTTAACCGATTTTAATTTCTGTGCAACAGCAACCAAAGCATCCTCCCACTCGACAGGTACAAGTTCTCCAGAAGAATTTTTTAACATTGGCGATGTTAATCTTTGCCTTTTCAATCCATCACAAGCAAATCTACTTTTGTCTGACAACCATTCTTCGTTAATGTCCTAAAAGTTATAAAATTTTCGTTCAAAATTAAAACTGCTCTAAATCAACTCTAGATTACAATTTAATTAAAATTCAATTTAAATGAAAACGAATTAAAACCGGGCATACTTCATGCTGACGCGGAATAACCCTGAGAACTTCTCCGGTTCTAGTTGAAACAACAATGTTAGAACCGAGAGCATCTAAAACGTCAATAGATTCTGTTCTTCGAGTTTCCCAAGGACGAGCAGTGAATGCATATGGCTTTGATGTTAAAGCACCAACAGGGCACAAATCAATTATATTTCCAGATAACTCAGACATTAGCATCTTTTCGACGTAAGTGCCAACTTGCATATCCGAACCACGGCCTGTGGTACCGAAGTCGTCAACACCAGCTACTTCAGATGCAAAACGAATGCAACGTGTGCAATGAATACATCTTGTCATAATTGTTTTAACCAATGGACCCACATTCTTATCCTCTACAGCCCTGTAACATATCATTTGCAATTACAATAAATTACGATTTTTTAGCTGTGATTTGCCCAATAAGTAAAGAGATCTATCTATATGTACCTCTTTCCAGAAAAATGAATATCAGTGAATCGCGATTTATCTGAGCCGAATGTCATAGATTGATCTTGAAGATCACATTCGCCACCTTGATCGCAGATAGGGCAGTCCAAAGGATGGTTTACTAACAAAAATTCCATAACTCCTTCCCTGGCTTTCCTTGTGAATTCTGAGTTGGTTTTTACTCTCATGCCCTTCATCACGGGCATCGCACATGATGCTACCGGCTGAAACAGTTAGTACATGATATTAACCCTTCAGAACCGATAATTCGAATTTGCCGTTGGGATTATAAAATGTATTTTTTCTGATGTATTTAAATTAGCAGAATTCAGAAAAAATATTTTTAAAATTCCAGGGTCAAAGGTTATTGAGTTACAGCCTGGTACCATATGGTACCACTAGGCGCCCA
>JABASI010000820.1:0-31655 GCA_019776505.1 Tomocerus nigrus
TTACTACATATTACCTACCCACTTTAATGTTATATGCATAAGCTTATTTGTTTATAAATACATACAATTCATGAGCATAGAAATGCTAGTTGAGAGGATTATGATTTCACTAAAGGACTATTATTTTGCTGCCCTGGAAAGAGTTACGACCTATTCTGTAAATAGGTATTTCCTGTTCTTAACATGATTATCATTTGAGTAAACATTTGCCTATAATTTATAAGTAAGTATGTAAACGCTTGTTAACGAGGTACAGTACAGGCTATTTTAATTCTTTGTGAATGTATATTAATCATTTATGCTGATCATTCATTATGTTTTGTATTGGTAGTTTGGTAGTTGTTAGTCTTATAAAGTAGGAGTTAAATCGTGAGTTGTTAAAAAATTGTATTGCATTAGAAGTAGCAAACTATCTATTATCTCGTCGTTGTCTTGCATTAAACATGATTTTATTCATTCAATTTATAGTTAAGCTACCTTAATAGATACGTACCGAAGTGTTGCGCAATTATTAAGTACAATACTTTCGTAATCATTCTCCCCCAAGTAAGGACTAACTAAATAAATACAAAGATATTATATTTAATTAAAGGGCTGAGGTAGACAAAAGTAGGTAATAAGGATCCTTTTGTCAATAGGAACATACTTACATAACAATATACACAGACTGTTGAGACATTCATTAAACATTTACCTATTGGGATGGGTTGATGGTGAATTTATTGTAGCTTTAAAAATTAGGCAATGGGCAGGTGTACTAAATATGACACAGTGTACATGAAGTACATAAATAGTACTCACTTTCGACAAGTGCAATAGCAAACGTCATTGTTAACAGAATACGCCTTTAAAAGCTATACGTAAAGTACAAAACAAATAAAATTATGTCCTTATGGTGTAACATGTAAAATATATTTAATTTTCAATTTCATTTCCATGATCTAACATCCGCCACATCCTCATTGTACATTGATAGGTGTAGGTCTTTTTTTATCAATAGGACCTGTAATCAAATGCTGTAATACATCCTGAGTGCCACGAGTCTTAATAGAAAGTTGTTACATTTGGCCGTGAAAAGAAATGTCATTGCAATTCTCAACATGTTCTCATTGTAACCGAGTTTTTTTTTCATTCGGATGTCTATAGTTTTGTGTGACCAACTCATTTTCAACGTTCTATAATCTCCTTTTGATTTACTCTACGGAAATTCATTTATAGCTACATAGTATTGAACATCAGTACAGTATAGCCAGCCACTTACGTACGTGCCTACATGTGTACTCCTTACTCCTCTTATGTAGTGTCTGGGCTGTCGATTACTATAATAGTGTAACTACTTATTTGTGTCAATGTTAGCGTTTCGTACTGTCTTGTTGTTTTTTATGTTGACGTTAGTAGGACTAGATAATAGGAAGAAGCCTCGATGGCATCCTTTTCTTTTGTTCCTTTCTATAGAATTGATGTTATGGGATATGCTGTTGGAGTTTAGATAGTCAAAGTTGCGTCTTCTTATAATAGTATGCTACGCTTTGATTCTCAAAGAGCCCTTCTAACTTCTATTATCTGTCAAATGGGAACTCAAATAGAATGGATGTACATAATAGTGCTAATACCCTCAATAAATTAAATCCACTTGTGACTTCTACTCATATAGAAAATACAATGGGAGAAGATGAGAGGATGTATCTATGTAATCCTTTTCATTCTATTCATGTCGCTACCGAAAGCATTTCTTCCCACGCAGAAAAGTCTACACGCAACTTTTACAATCAGTTTTAAGTTTGTCCTATTATATCCGCTGCACTTATTGCCTTTCATCGAGATTATCGTTAGATTAAGCCAAGTATAATAATGAAAGGCGAGGTTCATTTCCCATTATCCAGTCAAGGTAGATTGTTCTGCAATCAAGTAAAAGGAGAATTCGTAAGGATTTTTTTTACTCCCCGATATACTCCGAATGCGAACAATACTACGCAAGTTTTTTTAAGAAGCCATTGTTGAAGACTCGTTTTGCAATTTTGCAAATTAATTTTACTTATGGGATTGTAGCTCTCATTTAATTTCGTTGTGGTTTAGCTCGATTAAGCACTGTGTAAGTGTAACATTGTTATATGCTTTTGTCCTCAAGGCACATAGTTTCTTTACCTCTACAAAAATTCGCGTTCTCTTTGGAGGGATTTGGACACAAATGCTAATGCACTTGTTGATTTATTTCGCTGCGTCTCTACTCTACGTCTCCTCAGATCTCTATTCTATTCACATTTTACACAAAGACTTGTGACTTTACTTCACGCACGCATTCACAAGAGTTTATTGTATGCATTCTCCAAGTTCAATGTTATTTGTATATTTAACGTGTGCATCTAAGGAAATCCTTTTATATTGACAAATCCTAAATACTTATGTATGATCTGACAGGGAGCTGGATTATCCTTTGATCAATAGAAAAAATGAATTCTAATTCTATCTAATTATTAATTCTGATAACATACGATACATACATTTCTAGGTCGATCGTCAATTTCCGTCCTGTACTTGTGAGTTGCTAAATAATCTGCATCAACTGTCATTCATGTCTATACTGATTACGTTTCGTTGAAATTGTTATTCCCAATAGATTTGAAGTCTCATTATTATGCAAATATATTTGTAAACAGGAAATCTATTTATGTTTCACACTGTCATTGCATTGCCTCCTCATTTTATATTGACATGCAATCAACTTCCACCAGCTAGTCAAGTTATTATGGGCGTCTTAAGGTTTAGACTCTCTGATAGCTTTCGTTCAGCATTGAACAGTCATGCTTACATTAGATAAACAGCTTATTAAGCCGAGACAAAAGCAATAGTCTAGTATTCTTTTTATCCCGTAAAATGTACAATGTAACTGCTTAATTTTATGCATAGATATGTATTCTGTCGTCTCGCTTTTAAAAACTGCAGTAAAATAGTCATCGTGCAATTTTTATCATTACATAACAGTTTTTAAAAATAATGGCAGAACTTACTATTGTCTAATGCGCCGTAAATATATGGGATGGGTTTGTTAAAAAATGTTGAGGGTACTTTGAAATGTTTACCAAGAATTTCCAAGGTCAAATTATGGATGAAAAACTCTGCAGTTGAAGTTTTATGTTTGGGCGAATTTTAAAAGGAGAAGCAGGAATAAGAATCTTTAAATAGCCAAGAAAATGTAGGCAGATTTCAATTTATTAAACCAGGTAGATATTATCTGTCAATGCACCTACATCATATATGGCACTCTTTTAGCAGACTGACGGTAAAAGAACACATTTTATATATGGGAAAAGAAAATCAATCGTACTATCTATCATACGAAATGTTTTAGCTCTGTTAAATAATACGGAACTAAGCAAACACTATTTCATGCTCTACGAAATCTCCTTTTGCAGTTTTGCCGACAAGGCTTATGAGATGACAATTTGTTTTGATTAGGCAACACCATTCTATTGTTAAATTTTTCTCCTGAATTGGCACAAGGCATCTTTGATGAGCATAATAAAAAATGTCTAACTGATTACAGAATGTACCATACTGGCTGACAGTAACCGTGGGGTGACAAGATTATATGAAATAAGAGTAAAAATGTGTATTATGCATACACGTATTGCTGTGTCTATTCAATAATTGTAACAAGTAGTTCATTCCCGTTGAGGTAGTGGTAAATCGAATCGTTTGTCTGATTTCTAGCTGTGGCTGTTGTTGCTACTGAATTCTCTATTTAACATGCAATTGCTTTATTTTAGCATACATTATACTTCTAGAAGGATTTTATTTTAAATCACAATAAAATTAAGGTAAGTAAGTGAAGGAATTAGTGGGTCTGTAGGGCTAGATACCGATATGCTGTATAATATAGTGTATACCTATATTGTAATGTACTTAGTAAATTACTAGTGCATAATGCTGTTTTTTAATATCAGCTCTGTCCTTAATGAATTTCAACAACATTTAATGCATTTCTTTCGTTTGGTAATTTAGCAAGTTAGCTTACATCTGCTTATCCATTTGGCATTCGACAGTAATAATTCAATGCAAGGGCGGAACCTCAACTACATCTCAAATGCACTAACTTATCTCTATCAGAGTTCAGTTAGTATAGTAGTATGCTGTTCTACTTAGTTAGATTTCAAAGTTAAAAACTAATTTTCGTCCTACACAAAAGTTCTTAAGAAATAGGAATACAATAGGTATACTGATACATATATTATGGTTGCTCTGTATTCTAGATAAACCTAATCAATCTGACAGCTTATATTATGTACGACATCACTTTAACATTATGAAACAGTTGACAAGGGTCCTTCGTCCCAATCTCATTTCGCAACATATCCAATTTGGTTTAAAAGTATCATTTCTACTACAAACGTAAACTTGGCAGATTCTAACACATCACGACAAGCCTACATACATAATCAGCAATCAGCGCAGTAGAGCAGACTTCATAGAGCAGTGACGTCAGGCTTCTTAAAGTAGAAAATGCATTAAAATTAAGAGATACTATCAACTCCACCCATCATCACACGTAATACATGCAGATAAATTCATTTGATTTGCATATGTGCAAATTAATGCATTAGATTCAACCCTGACGAGATATGATGCGGATTGTAGATGTGATGGCTTCGAGACAAAAGGCAAAACTCACGTACGCATGAAATTATGTCCACCTCTGTATTAATCATGCTTATTTTTATGGCTAGATATTAAGTATGCCCGTACGTTTTTACTTCGTAATAAGGAATAGTTTTTGTACAAAATTTCTTACAGACATAATTTACGAACCTTTTTCGCTGGGTTTCCATCACCATCANTTTATGGCTAGATATTAAGTATGCCCGTACGTTTTTACTTCGTAATAAGGAATAGTTTTTGTACAAAATTTCTTACAGACATAATTTACGAACCTTTTTCGCTGGGTTTCCATCACCATCAACGAAAATCTGAAAATTCTCTTGAGAATTCCATTACGGCTCTATATAAGGTTACTATTAAAATGTAATTTAATACCTCCCATTGTGATATCTTACATGTAATTCTACACACAGTCAATTTAAAACCATGATACAATACGAAATTAGGTACACATTAACATGTACTCTGCTGTGGTACATTAATTGTTAATTTATACACACTTTTTGTGTCAGCTGTCCTCATACCCACGGACTAAGTATTATGATACACTATGGTAATTTCAATCCAAATGTCCCATAGGCTTAGGGAAAATGAACAATATTAGTTTCCTAGAATGTATTCTCCGCGCATGTAATGATAAATAGCAATTTAGTTTGAAGCAAAATTCACATTATGCTAAATATCTAATGAATATTAAGTTTCTGTTTTCACTAATATGTAACAAAATTATGTTTGCATTGCCATTACTTTAAATGATAACGAGGAAGTTCAATAATTGTTATTACTAATATTTAAACTAAACTATAGGTACATATCCTTACAGTATGCATTAAATATGAATATGTGTAAGGCATATGTAATAATAGGTATTGTAGCTACATTCGATTAGAATATGAATATGTATGCTTACATGTTTATTGAACTGGATTATTGCATACCGTGTAGATGTGAGGGCTGATATAAATAAATGTGCATACAACAAGACCGGTATCAAAGTATCAAATATGGCTTCAATAGGTAATGAAAAGGGAATATCAAGTATTTGTTCAGGTTGGTGGTAACTACTACGACGGAACATGAATACAAAATATAGAGATACAAGACGAGTTTGGTAATTGAAACTTGAAAGACAAAGACCTTAAGAGCCAGGCTGGGAAGTACTACTATTGCATGTTAAGCCCAAATCCTTCCTTCTCCTACTCATACAAAGATGGTCTGAGTCTGATGATAAGAAGAGATCTTTGTGCTGCAGCATGTATTGTTAGATGTTGTTGCTAATGCAGACATAGGATATGGAATATATGCACGCGGACTTGTATTTCATTATAATAAGTCGTTGCCATATTTGGTGTTATGCCTTCCGGTGGGATAACTCGGGATTAATGAACCGTGTTGTATAGTTGTGTCCTTTTCTCAGTACGGAATTATAATTTATTATTTCATTATACTTGGGGATCATGTTATTACTTTATGAAACATGATCTTAGTAGAATATGACGAAGCCCATGTTTGTATATTGCGATGTTGTTGTGTGTATGTGATAGTAATTCAGTATATTTCACTTGCATAATTGTAAGACTAAGATGATTTGTTACTTAGGATAGGGAATGGGCTCATTTATTTTAGAAATGGCATCCCTCCACTACTAAGAAGACACTAATACAAAGATAAGTTTGAGAAAGAAGAGATAACTAGATCATTCTTCCATTACCAAGATGAAAGTCAGTTCTGAAGGGATATGGATTCATCTTCTTGCGTTTCATACGCAGCAATTCCAAATAGTGCACTCATTAAATATTCTACGTGTACGGCTACACGTAGGGACTACAATAAAATATTAGCACGTTTGAGTAAAAGAAATAAGGACGGAAGACTTGGCTTTTGGCTGAGGATGCCTTGGGAATTGGTAATGCAATGGCAGTCCATCTCTGTCTGCCGTCTCTATTCAGTCTAAATGTGTACTCTTTACTCTGATTCGATTGAATGGAACTTACATGACTCTAATTCTAATTCATGTTGGCATCAATCAAGGAAAAGGTGTCCGGTTTCCCTATCTTCTTATTAGTTTCACATCCCTAAAGTCCTTTCTGTCTGACCTAATCATTTGTTAAGGCGCAGTCTCTAATTTATTGGCCACAGAAAATGTAATTTGATATGCAGTTGGGCTACTTAATCTTTGATTGTCTCTATGAAGAAGATATCCTAAGCTCTGCCGATTGTTTCAATGGTACCGAACTGTATTAACAGAAGTCATCCATTTAAACAATGCTGTAGGTTTTCACTATCTAATATTTACCTAAATGATTCTAATGGCGGAGCTCGAACTATTTAAAGTGAGATCACATGAATAAATGCAATGTGGAGAATTCAATTGCGCATTATTATGCACTTTTCTATTGTAATTTAATAGGTAAGCATCACGTAGGTGGATGAATTAAATTGGAAAACACATTTTGTAGGCAACAATGCATGTTACAAGGTACATTGGTGTTTAATTCACAACAGGACGCTTCTAGGTAACTTGATTAGATCCTACCTACACGAGTACAAACAAATAGGAGAAAACACCAATGAAGTGAGAGTTTAAACAGAACCAATAGAAAAAAGATTTCTATTTGCAAAATCATGACAAAGACTGCAATGTTTTAGTGTGGACTCTGGCGAGAGGTGACAGAAAGACGAGAGTAATGGACTTTGATTTGCTCAAGTGCATTATTACGTCCTACGAATATGAAATTTTATTACCTGCTACCATTTTACATTAGGAAACTAAACTGCAGAATAGAAAACAAAGTTCGTTTACCCACTCGTAACTTGCAAATAGAAAGGTAATGTGCAAAAGGAGAAACAATTTTACAATCCGTGCAATTTCTTAGCATAGATATAACAAGTCTGTATCTGCATGCATTTTCTATTCAAATGCAAATGGGATTGCCTACCTTTATCTATTTATGGAGATGGGACACCATTATGTATGATGCACCTTGTTATATCACTGTGATAAATTTTCTTGTTAGTTACGGAATGGATGTATAAGTAAGAATTATCTGGTGCACTATCTTTATTTATGTGATATTTTCGCTCAATTCAAGTTTTTCTCATTTTCGCCGGCTAGTGAGATGACTAGAATGTGTATTCCAATTCGATGTAGCAATAAAGACTCTCACTCACCTCGAAAAATTGTCCAAACGGTAAATTCGAGATATATAAGAGCGGTGGAGATTTTCTGTCTGGAAATAATGGCTGCACATATTTCATGGTGTCTTTTTTGATAACCAAGCTGTAAAATCTATCTTTAAATCAATGAACATAAAATGTCAAAATAAGAAAATAACTCTGAATCTAAAATGTGATAATGTCAGCCATAACTCATAGTTATTTAAAAAGAATGTTATATAGCAAGCCAAACGAAACGAGAGATTTTATTTGAAAACTTTATCCCAACCTCATCTTGCACAGATCTACATTTAGTTTCGTAGAAACCACTTGTGCATTCTTATTTTCTATCATGTTAAACATTTGTTTGTCCCATGCGTCCTATTATGCCACTTATCTAGCAGGTGGTTCAGTTATAAAAGGCGCTATCATAAATCTTCATCAATCTATCAGACATCAGCTCTTCTGCCATAACATATTCGACCATTCAAATCATATTTATTATTCTTTGTTTTATTGTCCTACTTCTAGTTCATTGTTAATTCTTATCTTCTATTTACGTCGCAATCTCGCAATATACAGAGATGTATTCTCTATGGTATTAAATGGGTTAAAATTTCATAAGGTACTAATTCTCTATACAGTATGGTATAATTGCTATAATACTTTTCATGTAGCGATAGCCTTATAAGCAAACGGACACAAATTCTTTGCATGTGAATCCTGTATTAAGCAGGTGGGTATAATGCGTAGGTATTTTTATAACTAACATGACAATGTACAATGAAATAAATTTTACACTTAGACTCATCTCACGTAGCCAATAGCAAAGTTAAAAAACAGGGAGGATAACACTAACCACAAATGCGAAACTAAATTGAACTGTATATAACTTCTTTATTGCATTTCTTTATTTCCGCAAGATTCATCGGGTAATGTAGTAATTGCCTTGCGTTTCTTTTCACTAGGTGGAAAATATCTGTAGGTGTTGGTTAGCATCATCTATTTGGCAAAGGATATGGTAGAGTTTATTGTCCTCTAAAATTGCAGTTTGTTGTGAATGCATAGGAGGGAAAAGATGTTTGTGCATCTGAGTATTCAACATACAAATTCATGCAGAAAAAATTGATACTTTCAATGCAAATTAGCCAATTGCAAATGCTAACAGAGGTGGGCAAATGAAAAATTTCAAGAGACGCTAATTTCTCTGCTATGTTAAATATATGACTTGTGAAATTCCTATCAATGAACATTAGTGATTTGTTAGTATAGTCATTTGCAGCTTTCTTTAGCATCAGATTGTGAGATTGGGTTTGAAAAGGGCATTCCGTGATTCACAATGCACGTTCGTCTGTGCATTTGCACTACTACTAAGCTTTGTTGGCGTTGGACGTGAACTTGAACAACTTTTCAGTTAGAAGAAGGTACATTTACCTACCCAAGAAATCGAACTGTAGGAACGAAGAAGTCTTTGCTTTGGCATAACATCGAATATGATGGTGTAGAAACGAAGCCTTTCCTTTAAGCATTTATATTTTATATGGATTTATCAAATAGTATTATAGTAGTATAATATTAGTAGGCACTTACAACCCTTTCTGTTTTATCAAAGTAATAAAATGATCACCAATGCTCACTCACATCTAACAACAATCCTATCAGATATCTAGGCTTGAGGCTATTAATTTAGGTTATCATTAAAGTTTGATTAACATTCAATGAAGAGAGAGAGAGAATGCAAGGAAAATATTATCCTTCAAATCATTACGCAGTATGATAGATAAGATGAAAAGAAAAGATGAACAAACGTAAACACTTTTCAATTCGTTTTTTACGTTTCTCTGATAATTTACTGTAGTAAAGAATTTTTCTATTCAAGATTTCTTTATTAACAGACCATTAGGAATACCTCATTAAATACTATCAGAGAAACATAATACAATAATGCAAATATAAGCCAATAAAACCTACTTTTTACTTTATCATCAATTACTGCACAGGAAAATATACATTTACTTTTATTAGTGGATGCTGGCATGCTGGTTATTTAGTTGCACAGGCAGTTTTTGCCTACTTTAATAAGCTGTCCGCTAATAGTCAATCTGTGTATAAATAAGCCGTAAGCGTATTATATGATGGATTTATAAAAGTAGTTGGACTACCTATATTGCAATATGAAATTACTCATTTGAACAAACATACATTTTATTTGCAATTGTGGGGAAGTGAAGAATTTAATGAGATTTTATTATATTCTACTAATATTAATATCCCTCTCTAGTAATTACTCATTATGTGCATGTGCTAATTATTGCTGCTTTTGTATTGTATTATTAGTACTAACGAGATGTAGTATGTTCGGCATTTCACACATCAGTATTATCAAAAAATATGTTGAGTCGTGTTTACTTATGGTTTGCATGTCCATACACTGATCTTCAACTGACTAACTTGGCATAAGTAGTTTCTATATTTATTTCTTTGCCCTATTTGCACAGAGATATTTTTACAGTTTCAGTTTGTATGACTAAGACAATGGCTACTCGCATACGGTAATGTACTGACGATGAATTTTAATAGCGCGAAGATACAGCATTTTAACACGTTGCTAATCTAATCTGTAGTTTCGAAGTACACCTTAAAGAAAAACGAGTTAAACCAAGACTCCTCACCTTGCACTTACGTTAGTAAGATTTATGTGATGTATGATGGAGTATCATCCACAAATATGGTAGCAGCATTCTAAGAATCGTATTTAAACTTAACTGAGTTAACTTAACTTAAACTTAACTGAGATTTTTATAAAGCGTACGATATATAGTACGTTAGTAAGTATCTATATACGATACGAACGTGGATATTTTCCTGGTGATTCTATTTCGTAGGTTGGCAATGGTAAAGAAGAGACAGACATTGAATTTTGATCTTAACTCAAATCCCATTATTTCAGCGTCGAAAGGAGCACAGTGCTCACCAGTAAAAGGATTTTGATGTCAGCAGATGCTACATTTGGAAATCTCATATCCTCTTATGCCATGTGCCAAAGCCATCATTTGCTTCGTATTTTAAGTCGTCAGCTTGACTTTTTTCCCTTTGTGGGCTGCTGGGCGCTTGTAATGTAACTTCGTTTCTGGTTTCGATTTCCAATGGTGGCTTGCCTCTTGTGTCTTTTCTGTTACTCTCGGTGTGTCACATCCTTATCTGGTTTGACTAACCAAACCATCATCAATATATCACAGCTATCAAACTAATACGAATCTTACATTGAAAACGACTGACAATTTACTGATGATTCGCCACGTGTACAGCAGTGACATGAAATATATATTTTTGATGACAAGTGTACTTACTAACGGCTGTACCTATTTCAACATTGATTAATTTTAAGTAGCAAAAATGTAATTCTCTTAGTCATCATTGTCTGCAAATTTGAGACCTAGATTGCAATGAGGAATATAGAATCATCTTGTAAACAAATAACAAAAGTAAAGGAACATATGGGTAACCTGCATTAGTTCTGATTGTATTAAATACAAACAAAGAGCAGGGTGTTTATCATTTCAACGTACAAAAAACTCATTTTTTCATTTATTTTAAATTGGTTGGTTTACCACGTTGTCACGTATTCGTACACTTAATGGTAAGAGGATTACAATTTCACCCATTTTTGTCTTTTTAACAGGATTATGGGCAGTGATCCACTTGGCTGGTACTGGAGTGAAAACGAGCAGCCACAACGGGGGTGACGATGAACAACAATTAAGGACAGCTCTCGAGGTCACTGTGGTTGGAATGCTAAGACTCATCCGTGCCTGTTTACCACACCTTTCTGCTGCCAAAGGTATTAATCTCTCACTGACATGACAGATAAGTCGCTATTTAATACGAACGGTACAAAGATCTTTATAAGTCTGTAAGGGCAGTGTTCACTGGCTGCTTAGATAACCTGAAATTTCTCACCAATATAGTTCATCGGGTAATCGCAAAGGCATACACACCTGAATATCTAGTTAATAATTCAATCAGTTTGATAAAAGAAATGCTCACGATTTTGTACGAGATTTAAGATAGTAATAATTCTCGTACGTGATAATGTGGTCATATGCATCTGTTTTTAACGTGTTTTTAAGAGGATTACAAGGCTAAGGCTGATGGGATGGGACTACTGCACTGAATACAATTTACCGTAAATTCACTACCTACCTGGGTTCCATTTTTGGGCTATAAACTTACAAATCAAACATTTTCATAAAATCAACCCTATTGATTAGGTTTAGTTTAAGACATGTTTTTACGGATTCATTTCTTACTCTGGTTTGTAATTTGTTAATTTTATCTTGCATTAATTAACATCTGACCTGTATGCTGTAGTTGCATTTATCGATAATTTCCAAAGTATCAGAAGCAAATAGATTGTAGTCTTGTAGGGCACTGTGTACCAAGGCATTTAAAATTGATATAATCATTTGTGCTGTGGATTACCAGTTAGCACATCTTGCTACGTAGACGCTATGTACATACATTTGTACAAAGATATACATAGACAGTAGGGAGGTTGTGTTTTCAAAGAGAAATAGGAAAACTTCGTTTATGTAACCTTAAGGCCTTGACAAACTATGCACTAACTTAATAACATAAAATAACGAACATAATGAATATTGACCTTGTTCACTTTATGTGCCTGCTATTCATCTAAGAATAGTAATTGCTTTTCGAAATTACTTGTAGACTGGTTAGTTGTTTAGGTATCTTTAGATTCCATATGCACCCGTGTTTCATATAATTGTTATTGCTTCGTCGTTGGGGTTAGAATTAGTAGCTGGGAGGGGAGATAAATGCCTGAAAAGAGATGCTGTACATATAAGTATTCTGGCTAGTAAAAGCTACTCAATTGATTTCTTAGATTTTTGAATACCTAAAATTTACACGCCTAAGGAGACGTCTATGATTGACTTCCATTGAAGCAAATAAAGATGTGCTACCTGCACTGACTGGTTATCTTTGGATATCTTATTTCTAGCTATTTAAAGTAAAGTTTATAAGATTCACTAATAGCATTATGTAAATCAAATTATATAACGACGAACCGAATTTGACCTTGTCCTTTGAAAAGGTTAAGGTAGATTTGGCCCTTCAGATCAATTTAACCTTAATGAGCTAGCCTGACAACCTTAGCACCCAGCTTCATTGGATAATAGTATTTGCTTCATTGAATTTCAAGAGACTTTAATATCGGTATAGAAGTGCGTATACAAACAAATTGTACACCACGTAGCTTCTGCTATCCATTTGGAATTTTAATAAAATTATTTTCCTTGTCGTGTCAAACATTTCATAACAACGATCTTTCAATTGCTCCTTGTAAATTATTGTGGAGGCTCTTCCGTGAAAAATCCAATGTGATTGTTCTATGCTCGTCAAAGTCAAAGTTAACCACATAGAAGGTACACTGTAGAACCATGAGAAGGTAAATGCCTTACCAGCGTTATTATGTACTCTTATTACGTAGGAAAAGAAAACCAATAAAAGGCTGTACCGAAAAATAATTTCTTGTAACAAAAGTCTAATAATTTACAACTCACTGGTAATCACTTATGTAAGTAGGTAGCATGTGCTGGTAAATAATGTGCGTATGGTATGGTACGTATGAACTCATGAGCAGTTCTCTGTAAGACAATTAGCTTCATCTTACTGATATGATGTTGCAACATTATTTTTTAATGTTCGTCATTTTGTCCAAGAAAACTTGTTATGGACTGTTCTTTATGTAAATCTAGGAAACTTAAATTAAACGATAAATTAAATGAAATCTGGTAATTGAAGTGTTAATAATCTTCACTTTACGAAAGATTTTATTGATTCTATCTGTATAGGATAATAGTATTATCATGTAAGGTATAGCACAGAGTTGTAGAGTAGATGCTACAAGTTGCAACAGAAATAATATCTACCTGTTAAACAGATGGATCATGTTTCACATTACTACCAAGTATCTCTGCACATGTATGCATTACATATTACATGATATGGCGTGGTCTATGTAAATTAACACGGTTACGGGTAATAATGATAACTAATTACTAATTGCTATTGTTATTACTCTAAATTCTAAGCAGCAACTACGCACATTAATTTCTGGTCATTATTCTGTAGGTATTCCTGATACTTATCCCTGTAATACCTGTAGGTTCGTAAAAGCTTTATTTCTAAGATGTTAGTATAGTAAAGTAAGTGAATGTGTAATAAAATAATTGTTACAAATTGGCTGTTAGAGAGGGGAAAAACATATTTACATCAAAATTCCCTGTCATGGGGCATTTGCAATTAGCTACTTATTTCAAAAGTTGATCTCGTCAGTTTGAAATCAATGATACATCCTAAAGTTTTTATTGAAATGGCATGCAATAGAAATTATTTTAATTTGCCGTCTAGAAAGCAAAAACATTGTTGTAGGTAATTAAAATTAGTCCTGGTTATTTTGTATTCATGTGAAACAAATGACTTTTGTACAATATGCGTATTTTTTCTACTAATATATTTAGTTTGTGCACTCGATAATTGATTACCTGATAGGTTTCCCAATACGGCATTGTGCACGGTCTGCAGTCTATACATTATTATATTATTGATAATGCATCCATGGACCAAGCTAACAAGGCGTGCCCTTGGTGGGTATATATGTAATGCATAACGTGCATTTAGTATTTAGTTCTGTATACAAAACTATAAGTGTCTATGAATAAATTAAAAATTAATTTATAGGTATTTGCGTGTTATCTTGAACAGAAAAGTTGTTCCTTGTCAAAGCTATTTGCCAAGACAAGCTATTCGCAATGCCAAGATGATAATAATGATCTATCCATTTTTACTTGTGACCTAAGCAAGCAGACAGTTTATACATGTCTTTGCAATTGGCAATATTATTATAGCCACCATTAGGCTCTTGCTATGTACCTATATTACAACTTTTACATTTATTGGCCCCTACATTTATGCATTAACAGAAAGAGCACATTTATGCATTAACAGAAAGAGCAACATAAACTACAAACGTACAATTATATAGAACTGAAATCTACTTCTAAAGTAGCATTTGCAAAAGGGTCGTTCTAAGTTCCTGTGGCTAATTCTTGCAGTAACACAAGATACATACAGAATCGCCAAATAAATGAAGAAAATGATCACGTACTCCCTGGCAATTTTCTTTACGAGTCTGACTGCTCTCACATCTAAGCATTTGGTAGTAATCTTTTTTCCTAGATACGTAATAGTACATATCATGTATTCACTTATATGATAGGAGCTGCCAGCTACTAATAAGGAATTCTGTAGGAGCAAAATACACCGTATGTTAATAGTGTAAGTGCAAAGTGTAAGTGTAATACTTGTCATCAAGCAAGACTTTACTATATAAAAGAACTAGTATAGTATGTTTAGTCAATCGCTATTGTCACGTAATTTAAGAATTCCCTTGTGGTTTACCTTGCTTTGCATTCACTAACTGTTGTTATGTAGTCTCGTCTCTTATGCATACCAATAGTTTAGAAAAACTTGCCCAAATATATTTACTTCTGCATAAAAATTACACAGATCACATCTGGAACTACTATTTCTGCAATGATGCTAACATAGCTTGTAAAGGCCATTTAAAGAATGTAACTGAATTATATGGATTCGTTGGAAAGTCTGTAACTTGCATTTAGTATCTAAATAAGCTGTGTAGACAGGCACTCGCACTACTACGCTCGTGGAGATAATATAACATGTACCAAGCTTACTGCAATATAAATGAGTTGATTATCAATGAAAAATTAGCATAAATGACTAAGAATGAGCGAATGAGAAGAAAAAAATGCATTCTCTAACAAAATTAGTGTCATATATAATTCTCTCTTTTGAACAGGAGCAAGATATATCGCAAAATCTTACTAGTTGCTACATTTAGCTCCTTTTGCATCTGTATTCTGTACTGCTAAATAATATGAAGTTTCGAATCCCTTAGAGAGCAATAGAAAAGCGTAGTTTGGGGCACAAATTCGAATTGTTAAATTTTGTCGCAATACGTAACGTTATTTTACTTATCTACGAAATTTTCTAGGCTGCTTAAAATTAAGTCATGCATGATGCATGCAATGAAATAAGCAATGATCAATGTGTATAAGATTAATACAGAAATTGGTCTCACGTTCACCTATTGAGAGGTTAAATAGTAAGTTTATTAAAGGCATAGTTGATGATGTAGCACTTGTTATTTAGTGAGCTGGTTCATTGACTGAAGGACTCTGGTAGTGTATAAATAGCATGCATATATGCACATTAGAGTAAATTAAGCCTCATGTCTCGAGTCATGCATAAAAATTCACATAGTTTTGTAATGAAAATAAGTGTAATTGCGGCTAAGAATTGGTCAATTTTTCTAAAATGAAGCAGCTACCATGTCTTACACTGACTAACATTAGAATAGTCAAAGGAAACCGTGAATAGACAATAATTTGCAAGAGAACGTAGCAACATGACAGGAAAACTTGCATTGGCAATCAGTAAAGAGAGAGAGAGAGAGAATTGCTGATTGCAATTGGATTGAAAAGATTGCTTTATTATTGGGGTGACTCCGAGTTTCTATTGCGAAGCAATGTGATTTGAATGGGACAGACAAAACTTGGTTTGTTTACGGCTTGACTTGCAGTGCAGCTGAGCTGACAACGAAATGTGTTTAGTCATTTTCTTAGGTTGGTAAATAAGTGCCTTATAAAACATGTACTGGAGTAAGGTGAGCCCCTCGAAAAGCTTTGACTGCAGGTTGTTTGTCAGTCGGAAGTGAAATTGCTTATCTAGCTACATATAGTTATTATGGCTAAGTAAAACTAAGTATAATATGTAGGATGTTCATGTATGGAGTGGTAAATGCCGCAAAATAACATTATAAAGGCGTCAGTAGCTTACTCCTAGACACAATATAATGTAATAGCTCGTTGTTTACTTTCAACGGGATTAGATATGGAGAGTTGCGTCTATACGACATGCATTATCAAGTAATCAATATATTTATTAAAATAAATTGCCAAAGAATCATGACACTTGAGAAATGGTTGTAGTCAACCTACTAAAAGTCTAACTCCTCTACTCTACAGACAGATAAATGTCTCATGTCATGACGATGGCTGTTATGCATGTTGCTCAATTCGAGTAGAACAGAAGCGCTTCTCCATTTGATGGTCAGATACAATCATGTTAATACACATAACATGTTTGTGATGGCTGATGTACATATTTGTGTATGCACGTTTGAGCTTATTGCATACTTTCTTTTATGGCTCAGCTGAAAATTCCTGTTCGTAGTGCAAGAGCTAAATAAATGTACACATTTAGAACAAAACAACATTCTTACATCCTCAAGATGTTGCATTGACTATCTGCCATTTGTACAAGACGACTTACTGAATATGGACCCATCTTACATAAATATGCACTTGTAATGCTAACTAATGAGGAGTGAGCATGTGCTTAGAAACGGTTCATGTGGTCTCTATGTCTATGGATTTAAGAACTACGTACGTAGAATGATTTCTAGTAGTGTGTGTTGAAGTAACCGTTTTTCATCAATAATAATATAGATTGATAGAAATGCTGGTAATAAGTGTTAGAATCTAATGGAAAGATGTGTGGATGCTGTTTCATGTGCTACTACAGAACAGTACGGTGGATTTTTGTATCGGTTTTCTTGATTCGGTAGGATGAGAGATATTGTACCGCTTGTGCTCTGAATGCTGGTGTGAACAAAGTCGTTCTTTTCATTTAACCGCAAGGAGATCGATAAGGAAGTGAGATCGATAATCGCTAATGCATACAAAGCTACCTATACACACCTTCCTAACATGTGCATGGGTACTTGCTCACTACTTCTGTTTCGTAAATTTCTTCTCCTCTGTGTCAACGTGACTACTACTCTCCCACTACTCAGTTTTGTTTTAGCTCCGTTTTATGCTACTCTTTTAAGACAGGAGGATTCAAGGTCACTTCCTTGATTTACAAACTATTCCATCCCTACTTAAATTTGGACGATAATAATTATAATGATGGCAGTAAATATGTTAAATCCCCAGAATCTTTGGCTGAAAATTACATTCGAGGGTAAATTGTTCAGTAGCTAATTTTTAGCTCTCAAATGATGTCTAGGATTCTTTATACTTATGTCCATTAGAAGCTTACCAATATTTTTTCGGGCTCTCATCCAATACACACGCTGTGCATTGGATTGCAATGAAGTAGTAATCGCAGTGGATTTCCTTATTATTTGGTCAGATATTTGACAGATTAAAATCAATGCCAAACTGATTCGATTATACATGCTGGCCATACTTTTCTTGCATACATACCATTATTTCTGTAAAGAATCCCCTTCGTTATCCAATAGGATGTTGTATACATACTTAATTCGTCAAAAACGTCAATCATACAGTTCTAGCAAATGATATATGCAGTTCACCTTATAATGTAAGCGAAAATTGCTAGACAAACCAACGAACTTTAGAATTCTTTTGTATGATCCTTAATAATAGTAACTGCTATGGATAATATAGCTGGCATAGTAGATAATGTCTGTAACTGTTGCCACTGCACAGGGTCATTTGTGTCCAGTTTTCAACTTATATTTAGCTTTAAATTTTTTGCGAGAGTGGCTACTGCAAAAGTAGTGACAAGTAAATATGTTGTGCTATGTATATCTAAATAAGTAAGTAGGTGGCTACTATATTGATGGTAAAGTGTGAGATAAATTGTGTTGTGTAATGTACGTTTATGGTGTCGGCTTAACATAACATGTCATAATAATTTACTGAATGTTCCGGATGTGGAATTCAGGTCGATTGATCATTTTGGGTGCGGACGACGGGATGTCTTTGGGGCTACGAGTCTGGGGAAGTGGAGCCATTGGTGTCACTCATGGAGTATGGACAGCCGCGAGGTTTGCTGCTGAAGGTTTGGCTGCTGGTCTTCGAGCGCAGCTTCGGCCACATGGAGTTCCGGTAGTTTCACTTCATCCGGATGCCTTCTATGCCCAAAGGTATGTTCATTCTTCACGGTTAATGCATCTACTTTTACATTGTACCATCTACTGCAATTCATTGCACTGCCATGGAATGGAGCACTATAAATTTTAATGTGATATTTTGGGAGTTTTACTCCTTAGCACAAGTACAAAATAAATATATTTCCACTGGAGGATTTGGATTATAAATAACCTCATGGCGAATTTAAGTCACTGCATAAATAAATGTGTGCAAAGACAGTAGAGAATGAACCGTTGCAATTTGCTCTCAGATGAAAATTCCGCACTGTCTCATGAATTTACTTTCTCCCGTACAACTTACAACACAATAAAACACACTGCAGACTGCAGTGCAGGAATAGAAATTCATTCTTGTTTTCCTTGTCACATCCTAATTCCTATCAAGTACTTTACCTGGTTGTCCAATTGTCCACTCTCTAAATTCTGTCCCATTATTTCCCAATAGTGCAACAAAATTGATCTAATGATATTCCTTTATTATTTGCCACCAGAATTTCGTTTGCTGTATTTTTTTCTAAAAACGGAGCACCGATGCAAATGTAAAAATGTTTGCCTTCCAAATAACCATATCTACTTACCTTTTTTAAAACTAGCTTTCTTAGAAAATTTAAGTTAAGAAGTACAAGTATATTATGTTAATGATATTGTCGTTTTTGGGATAGGGGCTGCATGCGATATAATACAAATAAGGTTTTTACAAATTCAGCAAATTCCATTTTCGTGCTGTTGTACAATTAACTGTGCAACTGAGCACAGTTTATTTTATGTAGAAAAAAATGGGAATTGATACAATAGGAAGTAATTGTAATGCTCATTATGTCCCTGCTTTGTTCTTTAGTTTCTAACGTAGAAACACCCCATCATGAATCCATTAGTTTTTACTTTGTCACTTGCTGTAAGTAATGAAAATCTCGTCACGCTACCAATTCAATAATTTGTACCGGCGACAAAAGGATTTTTATAGACCGCTTTAAATGTACTTATATTTTATTTAAAGTTTTGAGCATGTAATCCCTATCTTTATTTAAGCCCAGTTAGAAGGAGGCATAGAAAAGCATTTTCTATTTTACGGCTATTATTTTACGAGTTTGAGACAAACCTTCCAATTGTGGCTTTGTGCCATTTAGAGTAGCATTACAAAGAGACTTGTAATTTAAACGACAGAGAGCTTTAGATATTTATTGTGTAGACACTTCGGTGTCCCAATCCAAAGGCATATCAGATCAAATGATATATCTTGGGCTCAATGGCTTTAATCGCACAGTATGTCTGACAACTCCCTAATTGTTGTAATGGCAAAGACAATTTCCAACTTACATAATACGCTTTTTTGGGAACAATTAGGTCACTGCAGTGTTTCAATTTAGCACTGCACTGCTGTCTCCTAGCAGATATCAGCAATATGTACCTTATCATATAACTAGCTTTACAATTTGTACAATACATTTCAGAACATGAAACATAACAGAAACTCCTACTTACAGTTGCTATCTAGTTCCTTGTAACGAATTTAGTTACAAGTTGGTCACTAACTAAAACTATCTCTACGTATAACGTATTACGATTACAGAATGTATTCTAATAGAGCATTTATACAGTAATAGTCAACACATTATCATTGTAAAATGTTACGATTTTCTTAAGTATCTAAAATCTGAAATCCCATTTCATTAAAAATTATTAATACTATACCGATATTAACTAGGATATGACAACATGAAGTACAAAAATGCTCTAAAACACATTTAGGCCTCAAGCAGTATCAAACAGCGCACAGTTTAATGAAATTGTGGCCTGCTGTGTTATTTATTTAATCTATGAGGTACCAATAATTTAGGTAGTGCAATTCGATAAAAATTTACGCAACAATATCATTTACTACACGTATAATGCGATGCAGTTGGCATAATTTGTATTACGTGACAAACAGTCTAATTTATTGTTAGTTTCTATTTTGCTTTTGCTATATTTCATTTGATTTACTGTAAGTTGAACAGTGAATGAGAAGTAATTATTTGCCTATGATTGGCCAAATGCATAGGGTTTGTCCTGAAAAATCATGTTCTATTCAAAATATCTCACTTGGTCTACGCAAGTCACTTGCTAAGCTTGCGCCGATATTTCAATTTACCCTAGAAATTGTATTAATCGTTTTTACTTTTTTGTGCAAAAATACAATTTTTTATTTATGAACATGTACATAGTATAGGTATAGGTACTTATATTTTTATAGCAATGTAGCATGCTTTAGGTAAGTTATTATGTAGACAATAGTAAGTAAGTATCAGTAAGTAATCATAATCGGCAATTATAGTAAAGAGCTTATCATTTCGACCGATTTTTTCTATTTTGGATTATGTAATCTATAGGCAATGTTGAATGTAGATATGAATCCCTGCTATATTAACGTAGAACAAGTGCCAAAGCCACTCATTCACTACATGCATTCATTGAATGCCAAGTTAAAAATACAACAACGTAACGTTGAGGTTTTATTAGAGTTTTAGAACAAAAATCGAGTTACTAACTTGCACAAATGCAATAAAGTAGTACCAGGTAAGCATAAGTAATATTATTGGTTTCTTTATCGTACATAACGATCCTAGAAGTCAGCACTTTCCTATCTCTTAGGTGTTTGGATTCTAAATTGCACTTAAAGAATGTGGTTCAATATAAAATTATAATTAAAAGCTGCATTTCTTTGATCATTACATTAGTGTTATTACTTGAAGTAGAACAAGTCTTGTTAGCATGTAACGCTCGAGTAATCTCGTGAATAAGTTAGGCTGCTTAGCAAAATTATATTTTGGCAAGTGAATTAGGTTTGGTTACCAACACAAAAGTTCTAATTGATTAGTTCATAGCGTAAAATATTCTACATAAAAAATTATCTGTATACACTTTGTATTATCAGATTTGTATGCATTTATTCCCATATATGCAGTGCTGTGTAGTAGTAGTACCATACCATCCTGAATCGATGTTACTAGCCGAAACCACTATTCTATATTAAATGCTTATCTAATATTTGGTCAGCCTAATTTCTTTTGAAGCTCAATGGCAAACTGTTCATTAGAAGGTGCCTAATTCTAATGATACACCATAAAAGAATGGTTGATCAATGGTGAAATATCTTTAAATGAACCGTTTGTGGCTCTTTGTGGTCGATTTTCAACTCGAGGCGTTTTCTTGGTGAACCTGTCAGTGTAATACAGTGGGAGACAATTGTTAAAAAATGCATGTATAGATGCTATATAGGTCCATACTTACAGATATATATAAGTCAGTACATGTAGAATGAATGTAATGATTAGATTTCATTTTCCATGAGATTAATTTTATATTTCTTCTCAAAATCGCCAATGAGTTTTCTGTAGAGCTGATTTGGTTGTGTGCACTAAGCGTGTACGAATTATTTTATATCTTGTGACGAATGATTGTGCAGAATATTAACTGTCAGGTCAATTACATGATAGAATATCTGTTGAAAGCGAGGTTGACCTCTCGTTCAAGTTCTCCTCTCATACATATTTACTTAGGAACGAGTGGCCTTATAACTTATGTATATAGCTGATGGCAATTATTTGTATTGTAAAAGTAAATTCACAGAAATATCAACTGATTGAATAATACAATAGTAAACTAATTTCAAGGGTTAGTTAGCTATTGTTTTACCTTCGTGATTATTATGGCTCGAAAATCTAAGACTCTTTCGAGGAAATATGAAAATGAACCAGCTGAATCTTATGCTCTTAGGTACCTAGTTGTGAAATTTGTAACTGAAAGGCAGTTTCACAGATAATATTGCAAATGTTAGTAACCTAAATAATTACTGTGCAAACAATTTTAGTACATAGTTAATTTAGCAAATCTGATAGTAGGAGTTTGTTCGTTGGAGACATTTCAGTTGTTTAAATTGGCAGAGTGCAAAAACACTTCTCATCTGCAGTACTTAATAAGTGGATTTTAGTTTGGCATGCCTTGTAGTATCTTTAGGCATGAAAATGAGTTGGCCTCATGGCCTGGCCTGTTCCGCATAGAAGGTTTTCATTAAGGTCTTCTTTATAATATACACCGTTTCATTCATATCTTATAAGTCAGAGTAGTACACACCTACTACATTTAAAATTATGACTGCCAGTATATATTTACCTACCTACTTAACAAGTATATAGTATTCTATGTTTAATCTTCTTGTCGGGTTGTCCCTGTCGTTTTGTCTCTCACTTGCTCACACTTCTACTATATAGTGTAGGAGATAGTGGAGTATCAGTGTCTTGTCAGGTTTCGTTAAGTATAATATCTCGCTGTCGTCTGAATGGACAATTCTCATGAGATTTGATGAGTTGACTAAGCTGAGCGTTAAGATCTACCTCGTCCTACTTTCCAATGGAAACTTGTAAGATGTTTGCATACAGAAGAGACAGATATTTGCATTTTATATTAGCATAAAATCTGTGAGTTAACTTGCCAAGAGCCTAGCTCTGGTCAATCTACCAGTTTCAGTTAGTTAAGTGCAAGGTGTAATGTATAGAATAAATTTTAATGTGTAACATATAATATACAGAAATGCTTAAGTAAGTATAAAGTAAATCTACAAGTCTAATAACTAAACTGTCTAACTATGCTTATGGCAAGAAGGTAGTTCAGGAGGCGAAAGTCCTTACTTTACGAGTTAAGCAGACGTCGAAATCAAATCAACAACAATGACAATAATCATTTGGCTCTGATAAGTAATTATGTCCCCTTCCCAGGAATCTCACGATGAGAAACATTTGACTGTCTAATTGCAATTAAACGGCTATAGTTGAGCTTCTTTACATGCACATGATTAAAATTGACAATTACACAAAAGGACAACTTTGTTGTGGCGTCTGTTACGAAATCCCATTCGATTTAAGTGTTTACAATTCGAATGCAACAGAGTTAGAGTAGAATCATAAACAATTACTGCAAGATAATTTTACTTGGGATGAATTATGGTTATGTATGTGATCCGCTGCAATAACTGCGACATGCAATAGGATATCATACAAATTGTGATGCCTACTGTCTATATAGCCGGAGTTGTTATGTTATATCAATTGTTAAATGTGTCACGTATAGTTTTTGATTTACTACACAGATTATACAGAGTTATCCTTATAAAAACAATGTTGGAAAAGTTTTCATTCGAAAGTTTTATGCGTATCGTTATTCGCTCTACCTACGGTTTACGGTAGATATTCATTACGGTAGATATTCAATATTCATGCACTAATGTAAAGTAAATGCTCTTCCAAGATGCAATGCATACAGAGCTTTGTTTAGCGGATCATCAATGAGAAAGATATACCTGCCCAAATATTACATCTTACTTTATTCCGCTCACTAAATGTAGTTACTAGAAACAAAATATTATTGCTTCACAGATAATTCTGTAGTTTTGCACAATTCCATTTTCAAAGCTAACCTAATTCTTCCCAAAATCGGAAACCGTTTAGTAACCTTGCTAAACGTATTCCAATAAATAGTATTTACAAATTAAAAGTAGGTACTTTCTTATAGTAGTGGAAAAACTAAATGAAAAAGTTGATAATAATTATTATTCCATGAACAAAAGCATTCCAAATTTTCCAACATTTCATTTTTCCATCGGAGGGAGTCTTTTATAAGTATGTAACTAATAAAGACACTCCTACCAGCCATAATAGGTATTATAGGTTATTATAGCGTACGGATGTCGTTTCGTTTCATAGTTAAGATGTTGAAAAGAGATGCACTTTTGAAGCGGATACACAAAGTATAGCTATTTACCTATAACTATTTCATCTTGGCGCATATCTTTGTCTCCTTAAACTTACATTAATTGCATTCTTTAACCTGTATATGGTACACAATAGAAATTGCTAGCGGTAAATGATAAGGAAGTGGATATAATGTGACGACTGAGTAGAAGGAGACAAGAAAGTATTGTCAAATCTGCGAAATAATCTTATTTAATCCCTAAACAGGTAGGTATGACTAATGATTTATGTTCATTCGCATTTCTCTTCAGCAAACTGATCTGTGAGCATACGGTTTCTCAGCATATTAAAGAGGACAATAAATTTTGAGTAGGTATGTGCCTAACTGCACATAATAGGAAGCTTGGTAAGCTGTCTGGCTACTTTTGTTGATTGATATTTGACTTCATGGCTTAAATCAGTTAAGCTCATAATGTGATCTGATCAGCTTGTATTTGCAGTGAAAGCTATAATTGATAGTTGATAGTTCTTAACTGATTTAATACATTCATTCCGTTGGTTTCGTCTTGCTAACGATATTAGCAGATACATTTGTTGAGAGTCAATGTACAAGAAAATAGTAGAGATGTAAACTATAGTATATCAATTATTATAGTATCTGTTCATTTCACCCCTTTATTATTGACTAGGTTATATTTTAGTATTTAGGTATCTTTAGGGCATAGGACTGTAGGAATTCGTATTCGTAACTTAGGCTTGTTTTAATTATTGAGTTAAGTAAATGGATTACAATGACATAATTACTATAGCTCATCAATTTCTATGTTTGGAGCTCATTCTTGCATGTCGCCTCGTCTGAGTTGACGTTTCTTCGTTGAAATCGAGTGGGTATGTACTATATGTACTGAAATCTAAGAAGCTGCCCAGCTGGACCTGCCAGGGGTTCCTATTTGCTTAACTTTTTCGGTTACTGATCTCAATTTATACATTTCCAGCCGATTTTAAATACAACAAATTAAATTGGTGTAAATAAAGTAGTTTGCTTAACAATCCAGTTTATTGACCCTATGATGAATATCTTTTGTTGCGACATAAAGCTTCTCCTGCAGTTTTATGGATTTGTTTGATGAAGGAAATATAGTATTATCAACGTTTTGTAGTTCATGGGGTTTATTTGCTGACACGGTTAAACCTCATTTTGTTTGCTTGTGCTCAGCTAGGCATCGTATGTCAATTGTCAAATACTAGAGGAAGCTTCAGCTTGATTGTGGAGACTCAAATGGCAATAGAGCTGGAAATATGATGAAGTTGTAATGTAAATACTAATTGCTATTTTGTTATTTCCAGATTGAACGAATTTCCTAAGCCTAGCATTATCTACGAGGTGAAGAATGATCCATCCGTGCCCGGCAATGAGAATGCTACTCAGACAGAGCCACTTGTGTATGAAATCCTGTCTCCATATGCCATGAGAGCAGTTGAGGAGTCTATCATGAGCATTCAACCGGAAGAAGCTTATGTTCTAGCACCATCAACCAGTTCCAGAATTAAAAGCATGATGATTGCTTTCTCCCCAAGCTGTGTTTCCAATGCTGTGCTTAAACAACACAAATTTTCTCATTCTGTTCCTGTGGCGGAACACACTCATGCTGTGTAAATTCTGTTTCACCATATCATACCCTAGATTCTAGACTCTAGACTACTATGCTACATATAAAAATGTAATCCAATTCTGAGTGCCGAATGAAGAGATTATGTACTAGTGAATTCATGCATCATGAAAATTGCAATGCATGATGATGTAACCAATACTATTTTGTACATTTGTACGAGACAGAAAACTGCTTCATCTCCAACAAATTATAGTAGCTATCGGTTTAGGTTTCATTACAAAATATTATAATGCTATCAATATGCTGTACGTAGTACGTATGTCTATTCAATTAATATAGCATGTCATTTTGATCACCAGAGTCAAACTGGAAAACTGAACTATATCATTTAAGTTTTTGGGGGCTATATAGGGACTTGGAGAAGTGTGTTAAGAGTTTAATTGCTTGTTTGTTAAAGGCTTTAGTCAAGCCTTGTTTGCCAAAACTGTTATAAGTATCACATTTACGTTCCATCTACGTAGCTAATACATGAGGTAAATACTACGAAGTAACACGTCTGAAACAGCTAAAAATAGCTGAAGCAACCTTCATAAATTGAACTGAATCTCCTCAATAGAACTTTGTTTTCTCAAAACAAAAATTCTGCAACCTAATAATTGTCCCTCTCGTATAATAGCTAAAAGATGCTTGCTTACCAAGCAGTTTTCTAATGTTTAGTATAAAATATGGAGTGTTGGCCACAAGTTGACGCATGTTTATTTAAAGAGTTGTTTGTGTTGATTAAAATTATACAAAGGTACACAAATATACGTATACTATTAATCGTCAAATTCAGAGTTATAATAATATATTACTTGGACTATTTCAATATAATTGTTTTGCCATAATATTACAAATGTTAGAAACGAGGCATTGCTTCGTAAGCCAATTTGAAATATAAACTGCAGATAACAATATTCCTGTTTCTTGTCTGTATGGAAAAAATAATAATTAGAATATATTGTAGATTGTTTCATAGACTGTAGTAATTCGTGACGTTTCCTTACGATAAAATAATCAGGTCAACTTACGGAGTCTGAAAACTGAGATAAAAAAGGAAAATAAAAAACAAACACCATAAAGTAGCGAAACTTAGCTTGTTAAACTAACTGTTACACAATTAGATTGACATAATATTAATAATATTCTGTATATATTTGTCTTGTAATTGTAAAATGCAATTTGTTATATAGAATTAGATTATTATATTGATATATATGTCAATGTAAAATAGTTTACCTAATTAAGCTGACAACTGTAGTGTAAGAAATATGAATGCATGTGTTAAAAATGTAGCCATTATACGGTGGAACAATAAAAATAAACACTTGTGTACCTAATAAATACGAGTTTCTTTAAGTTGGACACAATACACATAAAATAAGTCACAAAAAGTATTTTACACTATTTATACTATATTATAGTTGCAACTCTGACAGAGTTTCATAATTTAGTTGGCCTTTGTAAAATCATATGGTGCCCACATCTTAAGAAATGTCATAACTTTAGCACGTTGGGTTTTAAAGTCATCGGTTTTCTGTTTTCTCCATAAATGATGATCTAACTCTAACATACCACCAACAATTTCTTGCGCAAAATTCTTTGGAAAGTTTCTTTCGTCCTCGATCACATGAGCAAAGCCGCTGTCTAAACCAAAATCAACACTAAAATAAGGAAGCCCTTTAGGAACAGCTTTTCGTACATCTCTACCTCGCAAATCAACTAATTTCTTGTTTTGTGACCATTCTGTTTCACATTCTTGAATAGCTTTCTGAAAGAGAAGAAATTAAAATTGATGCATCAATTCAACGAAAACAACTACTTATTAACGAACATAATATATATTAAAAAGAGTAGTAACTCATACTTTAAAATATATCGGCGCAAGTTCACCAGTTTCTTTAGGCATTGGGATGCATTCTAAATACATATGCGGCGACCTTTTCAAAAATACAGCGGTTTCGATAATGACAGCATCATCATCATTGTCACTATACATTTTCACAAGAGCCTGACGGAATTTCTGCATAAAATATAGCCACAAAATATTATAGTTAAAAATTAACAAAATATAACGATCATTAGTGTGTACATTAATTAATTACGAAACACATCATTTTGTTTGAAAAGCAAAATAAACACTTACCTTCATTTCCATCCATACGTCTTCATCAAGTAAAGTTGAGCAAGGTGAATGAAACATTGGTACTATTAAACAGTGCCCTTCCGTCAAAGATTGAAAAGGTGGTACACAAATATAACACTGCAAAATCCAAAATAAAAAAATATTTGAATATAATCAAAAGAAACCAAATGTTAAGGCAGGCAGAGGTTAGTCTTATCTTTACCTTTTCTCCAATAGAAATTACTAAATTCTTTTGTAAATGCTTGCCATCAAAGCACCAATTACAGTCATCTAACGTTTTCTGATACTCTTTTTCGTCTTCGATGACTTTCTTAACTTCTCGTTCTTGATCTTTATATTGCCTTTTGGAACTGCTGGCTCTATCAGCAAAAACGTCATCCACATCGTACTCTGAGTCCGCTTTCACCCCCTATAAATAATTTTTGTTTCCTTATTATTCACTTTGACAATAAAATTTAATAATTCCCTAACTAAATTACTTTCCCAATTCTCTGATGCATTTAACATAAGAATCACAATTATTACCTTTCCTGCCAAACGCGAGAAAAGAGCATTTTCGTCCTCCACTGTATTCAACTTTTCTCTCTGGAACTAAAATTATAAATAAAAGTAAACAGGAAATTATAAATACTATCGGTAAAATTAAAACATTTGATTTGATTGATAGGTATGAATACATAGTCAAAGGATTCCTCATACCATGTTTTTAAGGGTCTGTCTGTCGTCATCGGGAAAGTATCTAACACGCTGTCCGTCTTTGTGTGTCTCCGTAATTTTGTCTTTAATTCTTCTGCTACGACCTGTATTTCCAGAGTCCATTATAACCTTCGTTATAATTTTTGTTTCCGTCGGGACTTTTCCAGGTGTTCCACCATTTTTGATGAAATCCTGTCTAACTTTTTCTGAGGCATCAAATTCTTCTTTGAGCTGAAGTACTTTCTCCTAATAAAATGTACATGCCATTGAAAAATTAATACTTTAAAAATAAATGGACACATAATATATATAATATTTGGGTAGAATATATATTTATATTTAAATACAAATCGTCGCCAGTATTATTTTGATATACCTGATTTCCCATCAGTTCAGCCTTAAGAATTTTTGCACTTAATTCATTCATTTCTTTGTCACTAAGAACCTTAGGTTGACTCATTTCTTGCGTTTCTGGCTCCACTTTATTATCTACATTTATCCTGTTGATTTCATGTTTCTCGTGTTTCGAATTAGTACGTTCTGTTGCGGATATTGGAGGAGATAAAGACCGTGACTTTGATTTTTGACGTTTAGGAGTTCGCCCTTCTTGCAAATCATCTCTTTCAGCATATCGTGACGAGCTATCTGGCAGATTATGACTTCTCTTTTCAGTACTTTTACGCCAGCTAGGAGTAGAATCAGATTTCCGTTGCTCACGGGACGATCTATATCTATAATTTGAGTGACTGGATCTTCTGTCATGTCTTCTGTCGTCTTCGCTGTCACCAGAGTCATGTTCTGGACGTTTAAAACGATTTCTATGTGATGAAGATGAGGATGAGTTCTCTCTACTACTCGATGCTAAAGATTTGGCTTTGGATTCAGCTTCCTCAAGCATGAAGAAAAAATTCTCCAGGGACTACAGTGCAAAATTAAAAACATCTTAATACATAAATTTTTCTTATTAAGAGTTAAATAAAAAGTTTGCGTGTTTGTAATAAATATTAACTACAAATATGTACTACCATGTTCAGTAATGTGAAAATTAATTCTAAAATGTAAACAAACGTCAACTAAAAAATTTATGACTCACACCCCAACGTATGGCAGCAATTTCTTCTAAACTTTTGCCTTCTTCAGCTGCTTGTTCTTTCGCTCTTTGATAAGACTTTTTTAGCCAGCTTAGTCCTCCATCCCCAATTACTGTGGTCGGTTTTTCCTTAATTTTGCCAGGGTCTTCGACTGTAGGCAATCCTGTACCTCCGTCTTTCCAGTATGGATTTAACTCCATGCTGGTCTGTCCAAGCTAAAAAGTTACCATTTTTTAAAAACAATCAAAACCTTTCATATAAAAATAGAAATCAGAGAATAAAGTGCTTTGAAGTTACATATTTTTCTCTTATATTGACAAACACAAGGAATTCACGTGTTTAAAAAACAACTATTTAATATATAATGAAATAAAGATGTATTTTTCAAAATTACTGCGTCTGGCTTCCTTTGTTTTTCCCTTTCTTCTTGTCGCTTCGTTTTCTTAGAATTATTAGAATATGTTGGAATAACTGTATCAAAATCCATCCATTCGCTTTCATCATTTGTATTATTACTGGTTTCGAGAGCCTCTAGACATTTTGGATCCTCTGTTTTACATTGAGATGTTTGACTGCTAGGGCCATTATCTTTTGTGACCCACTCCTCTTCGGAAGATCCCTGAAAAACAAACATTAATTTTAATTGAATTGTAGTTTCAAGTTTCAAGTGTTAAAAATAATTATAGCATAACACAAATATAAAAGTACAAAGTTTTCACCTCCGAATCCTCCGATGTAGACGACCGGCGCCTGTGCTTACGTTTTTTTCGCTTTTTGTCTTTGCCTTTATGTTTCTTGTGCTTCTCTTTCTTGCTTTTCTTTTTATGTCTTTTAATGTCATCTTCGTCTGAAGACTGATCGCTGCTTGCACTCACAACTTTGTCCATTTGTTTTAATTTTTGCTGCTACTGCTGTTTACAAAATTCGTTTTTCAAAACATTTCAAATAGAAATGATCGAACAGTCCCGCATTTTCACGTTGACTCAATGAAATCTCGTTCAATATACGTCAGTCTCACAAACGAAAGTATAAAGCAGGTTACAGTTACATATTACATAAGGGTTGAGAATAATTCTGGCGGATAATTTAAAGTCGCTCCTAACAGCAGTTTGGGTTTCGAATCGGTAACATCGTCGGAGTCGCGTTCATCCTCTTGAGGTGTCAGGGGTAAGACAATTTTTTTGTATAACAAAATAATCTTTCTTCTATTGACGGCAATCATTAGCCAACTATTCTGGTGTCTGGCTGGAAGTCGTTGTGTTGTTATCCTGCTGATTATAAAAATGGATTGAATCTGTTGGTATTAGTTTTTCGCTTCGTTCCATCCAGATAAATCGAGTATATTCAACATTATTATGTCATCTATAGTATTAACGCCCACAAACAAATATCTTGACTGTTTTTAGGAAATCCTTTGACTGAATCTGACGATTGGCGAGTTGGGGAAAATCAGTAACTACTAAT
>JABASI010000821.1:0-31651 GCA_019776505.1 Tomocerus nigrus
ATATATTTGTTAACGAAGTTTCCAGCTTTCTTCCGGTACCCAATTTATAATTTTCTGTCCAGTAGTTTCAGATTCTTAGCATATCCGAAAAAAAAGTTAGAGGGAAATAAGATACCTAGTTGAATGACATGGACAAATCCTAGGAACTCTCACTTTTGGTGTATATAGTATACACCTAAGATGATTGGTGAGCAAAAAATGATGAAAGGGAAAGAGAAAGCTACATGGGCACAAATGGTAGGTACATACTCTTTCCCACTCTAATCAATCAATCATCGACAAAGAAACGGAATCCGTATACCTACCTGCGAGTAAACTAACTACAGACAATAGGATTTTTTCCACCGATTGCACAGGACTCCAACGTTCAGCTCGACTTTCATACCCTGTAGGGTCATCTCCAGGCGCATGAAGAATGGAAATACAGACTCGCCCATCCGCATATACTATATTTTAAAATACAAACTTCCGAGTATTGGTATTACTGCGTATTATTGGTGCATTTTTTACGTAATTTCTAACAGAAATACATGATAGAACTAGTTAACAAAAACTAAAAACATTATACGCATATTAATTACCGTTAGGATGGAACATATCACAGGTGAACTTCATTTTCGGAGGACTTAAAGGATAATCTGGAGGAAACATTAAATTCGCTGGGAACACACCACCGTCAAAGCATGTACCTTCAGGGCCACTATTAAGAAAGAAATAGATTTTTGTCGGATTAAATAATTCAAAAGGGGAATGCAAGCTTATTCCTGCCGTCCTGCCTTCCCATTATTATATTTAATTAACTTCCAGTACAGGACAATTTCAGAATTTTTTAATTTACGTAATAATGGCTTCCCACTCAAAGAAATTTTCCTCATCAACAGGTCCAGCTAAAATCCCTTCCGGGGGATTGATAGTTAGTTCTAAAAGTGAAAACAGAATAGTATACCCATTATAATGACTATGGCATAATTTTTGACCTTTCTTCATTGTTCATGCTTTATAGTTGCTAGTTTTTTGGGCAAAATTAAAGGTTGGAGTCCGGATTCTGGGGTACGGTTGGATGTTGGATGGAAGGACTTAGAAATATTTTACGGTTGCAAAATTTTGCGGACATTGAAATATCTTTCGGTTGCAACATATTTCCAGACATGTCACATGTAGAAATATTTTTCGGTGGCGACATTTTTCAGGTCAGGGCAGAAATATTGAATATTTTTTATTTTTTATTTTATTGTTAAAGATTGCAGAGTTGCAGAGAGCAGCTGTTGCAAAGTTGCACTTGCAACCGTACCCCAGTCAAGTATCCGCTCCCCGGACCAACATCCGACATACAACCATTGACCATCAACCAAAATAAAAATAAAAATATCGTCGATTTATATTTTATATATCAATTGACATGACATAATATTAGATAATAGAAATATTTTTCGGTGGCGACATTTTTCAGGTCAGGGCAGAAATATTGAATATTTTTTTATTTTTTATTCTATTGTTAAAGATTGCAGAGTTGCAGAGAGCAGCTGTTGCAAAGTTGCAACCGTACCCCAGTCAAGTATCCGCTCCCCGGACCAACATCCGACATACAACCAACAACCAAAATAGAAATAAAAATATCGTCGATTTATATTTTATATATCAATTGACATGACATAATATTAGATACATTTGACATTCATGCGATTAAAATACTTACGTTTATACTCCGCCATTAATCGCCTAAGAGCAGCTCCAGCCATAATTTCGTTACCTTCGGTCGGGGATTGATTTTGTGGTAGGATAATCCTAAAAAAAACTAAATTATAATTATTATTTCCCGATTGTTATTTCTAGTTTCGTTCTGCTATGCTATGCTGTTGCTGACAAGCTGAAAATGAAGACCAAGATGTCATTGAATAAATTCTCACCTTTCAAGGTACTATACTGTACCATTGCATAACTACTACTCAATGGCTTTATAGCAATGTTTTCGTCTTACCGTATGCTAAAAAGGGACTTTGGCGGCAACGAGAATTATCTAAAGTAGATACCCGCTAAAAAGCTAGTAAACTATTCCTGGAAATTGGAGCTTTGAGCATTAGTAGAACGCTGTTGGACTTGGAAGTTGGAATAATTGAATTGGATTGGAACCGTACCCTATGGACTACCTAAGTGCCTAACCCGTCACCCTTATCCACTGATTAAAATTCTTTGTCTTTGTAAGCACATAGGTATCCATAAAATAATATTATGATGGGTCGCATAATCCACGTAGAAATTGCTAGGAAATCACGAAGGTACTTACAATTTATATAAACCACTTATTTCATTGTTTAAAATTTTTGTATATCCTTTTGTGGTTCGATTTGGATATATACATTTTACAAACTGTTTACAGTTGTTTAATTAATTCTTAATGTCAAATGTCCCATTCCCATAATACTTATTTTTTCGCATTGCATGCATGGTCATTGCCCATTACAGCAATCTAAAAAGATGCGACGTTAAGCAAATGGTCAAGTCGGCTCTAGAAAAAGGAATGCACAATTTTGTTTCTGAAGATGGAATTAATTTGAAAGCGGACTTTATACCCCATATCGATTCTGTTAAAATATACAGCGAAGATTTAAACATAATTGACCCTTGCTCCACCAAAAAGGGTAGAAATACGCCTGGGATGGAAAAGGAATCAGCATTGTCTACAACGTCGGTATCTAATGGTAAAGTTACTTTTAAAACTATTATGCACATTTTATTTTATAAACGTTATTNTATCTAATGGTAAAGTTACTTTTAAAACTATTATGCACATTTTTTATTTTATAAACGTTATTTATTTGCGTATTAAATGTTTGGGGTTTTACCTCTATAGCAGTTTCATTAAACCGTGTACAACTATGTCGGAAAACAGAATATTATAATATAAGGGTTTTGGGGTTTATGAAATTTATATTTATGTAAATGCATCACTTAATCACTCTAATAAATAATGTCTAATGGGGAATTGAATGGTGAGATAATACACTTCACCATAATGCATGTTTGTGTTTTAGATAAAGATTCTGAAGATAGTGCTGTTGATTTTAAGTATCACATCTTTGAACTGAGCGAAGATGGAGAGGAAGCTGAATACATGGACGATGACGAAGACGACAGTCAGTCTCCAGCGTCTCATCACTGGAGTCTTCCTTCCCGAAGTTTTGACGGTCTATGGGATTCTTTGTTATTTGAGTCTGATATTAAACGACGGGTAATTTTTTTTAATCTTCATGTTCGAATGCTATATATACGGAATTATTTTTAGCTTTTACTTTATACCTATTTATTTATATTACACACTTTATACTTCCATGCTACCTACACGGCTAATTAAACGTATAAATTGAAAAACGTCGTATCGATTCATGTTCGAATGCTATTTATACGGAATTATTTTTAGCTTTTTTACTTTATACCTATTTATTTATATTACACACTTTATACTTCCATGCTACCTACACGGCTAATTAAACGTATAAATTGAAAAACGTCGTATCGTTCTAGATTAGGTTATTAGGTTTTTAATATTGTTTTACATAATGCAAATTAAAATTTCTTTTCAGCTAATGGAATATGTGAAATCTGCTATTATGTTCTCTGATAAAGGAGTTAATAGCTCCTTGATTTCATGGAATAAACTTATTCTTCTTCATGGTCCACCAGGTATGTTCTCTTAACGCCCACTCTTTGAAATAAATGAGTTAATAATGCATGCTCTTAGATGTTTGTGTGGCTACTAATTGTATGATGCAATAAGTAATAAATTATTATACTAACTTGAAAACATGATACTGTTATTTTTTGCTTAGGCACGGGTAAAACGTCATTATGCAAAGCAATTGCTCACAAGGCTGTTATTCAACTAAGCGAAAAGTTCCCCTATGGCCAATTGATTGAAATTAATAGTCATAGCCTCTTTTCGAAATGGTTTTCGGAGGTAATAAACTTAAGCGTTTAATAATCGTTATGGGGTAAAATATAAATGTGGCAATAAGGTACATGGTGTTGTTTGTGTAATTTTAGGTAGATTTACTACATTTTGTGTTTTGTTTCGATATTCTAGAGTGGAAAGTTAGTAATGAGAATGTTCGACAAAATACACGAATTAATTGAAGATCCTCAGTGTTTGATATTCTTATTAATCGATGAAGTTGAAAGCCTTGCCCAGTGCAGACAATCTGCCGATGCTGGAAATGAGCCTACTGACTCCATTCGTGCAGTAAATGCCTTGCTTACTCAAATTGATAAAATTAAAAGGTTTGTAAAACAGAAGTTTATATTAACTACAACATTTTGAAACCACCAAATTCTAAACTAACTTTCACCGACATTTACAACAATAAAACAAGCCCTTTTATTTCTTTCTGTCCTCAGGTATCCAAATGTTGTTGTTTTAACAACATCCAATGTTGTGGGGGCTATCGACGCTGCATTTGTCGATAGAGCTGATTTAAAGGTCTTTATTGGTCCTCCACCAGCAAAAATAATATATGATATTTACGCATCGTGCGTAAATGAGTTGTTCAGGGTAAAATCGAGTATCTTCTGTATATTATTAAAGAGAATTTCTGTTCATTCGTATGTGAATCATATTAATTCTTTGAAATGTAAACTTAGGTGGGCATACTATATGATGGATCCGGGAACATGAAACATTTCAAAGCTCTCAACAATTCTTGCGATGTTGAAGATTTGAATGACGAAGAGCAATATCTATTTAAAATATCGACGTGAGTTTCAATATTTCACTATTTATTTTTCCTCCGTGCTCAATATCTAAATCTACTGTTAGTGATTATGTGCGTAAATACTCTACTAATGACTTTCAATTAGGTAATTATTTTGCTTCTTTTATTTCTAACGGTAATAAGGAATTTAATTAGTAATTTACTATTCGAATTCAAACTGCTAACATTTTGTGATTTGTGTAAACAGGAAAAGCGTTGGGCTCAGCGGCCGATTTCTAAGGAAAATTCCTTTTCTAACTCATGCAAATTTCATCCACTCTGCTAGAAGTGATGTAAAAGAATTTCTAAAAGCAATGGAGAAAGCTATCGAAGTGGAAATAAAGGAAGCTAAGGCGTTGAACGACAGTTGATCACCGGAGAACTATAAGTAAAAGTATGCCATTATAACAGTACGAAGCCGCAAAGCGCGACATTTCCTATCCAGAATAATTAATAATTACAAGTTGTTGCGATTTGCAATAACTAGCTCATTATCTGAAATACCTAGATCGTAAAGTTTTAATTATAAAATTTTTATACTTTCTCTAAAGATGTAGTGGTAGTGGTCATGACGTTCTCTTTTTTTAGTGTATATGAGGTACGTCAAACGTCACGTACGTCTAGACATTCGTTGTAGAGACTAGAGACCTGAATAAAGAAAACGATTTGTGTAACAGTAACAGACATGAAGACATGAATTTTATGTATTGTGTTGCTGCCTAATATGATTATTTCGTATGGCACTCTACGAAGTAGCCATACGCATTTTCACTCCTAAATAGCAGAATATTTTTCATACATTTTCTATCACATTATTTAGTATTAGAATTACATTTTTAAAAGTTTCCCCCTCACTTTCACTTACTTTGGTTACATCTGCGTAAAAAAAGTCAAACTTCAATATGTAAGGTTGACAATAAATTCAAGTTTCTTTAAGCCTGATATTTTATTGAGGTCAGAGAACAAACACTTTATTATTTCCTAATATGAAATGAATTACAAGTTCATCATAAATTGGCGCAGAAAGAATTGTTAAAGATCCTTAAACCTAAAATATAATTTTGGTTTATTTTTAATTCATTGTTCCATATACCAATCACAAAAAAACTAACAGAAATAATAGAACAAAACATTCCTTACTGTCTATAAACCGGTTTTGAGTTACTTTCTATTGTACAGTGACAGTGGAATTAGAAGAAAAAAAGTTTAACTATTACTTGGTAAACACATCAAATTAGAAATAGCATGCATGATAGTACATTTTAATATCAAGTTGGGTTTGGATGTTTACGTAAATCATAAATTCAGCAATATTCAAAATTCATTGAAAGGAGAACACAGAGCTAGCGCTTAAATTAACTATTGGCGACAATTGGCGTACACCACACCTACCTGCATCAATTTATGTACTTACTTATACAGATATACCTTGCAATTTTATTTAGGGTTTGATTTTGTATTAAATTTGTATGTATGTTATGGCAGTTTACGAAATTACCAAATACCCAACACGTGCACTACATTGTTTTTTTTGTTACTTTTTAACATTTCTAAGTATTTAGTTCAATTTTGCTTCTTGAACGTATTTGTACAGTCGTAAAGTAACTGTACTTGATTCATTGTCACCGATTCGTTAGTTTCACCGATAATATTATGTTAATAAGTTTGTTACAACCTACCGAGATCGATTTATGTTAGAATTAGACAACAGCTCATGACACTAAATTGTTGTGACATTTGGCTTAGCTGGTATTGAAAATAAAACTTTGGTCAGCTGTTGGTTCACGCTTCTCCCCACTCTGATGCATTGTTTAGTTATCACTGTTTTTCTTGACTTTCAACTTGAGCTTTACTCTGATTTGCATTGCCATCTTCTTCGTCGTCCTCACTTTCCTCAGACCCAGACGGTGGCAAGTCAATACGATCTATAAAAAAGAACAGACAAATTATCTCTGGCCAAAAGTGGCAAAAATGCATCTGGAACTTTAGGAAACATTCACAAATACATAAATTCATTCAAGAGCTGATATTCATTTCATTTTTGTTTGTTACCTCTGTCAGCCTCTCTTTCTGCCCTTAACCTTTCTAAAGTGGCATCTTGAACATCAATAACTGCTTCAGGACTGGCGCATTTTGAGTAGGCATCCAAGAAATCCTCGTTCATTGTCAAAAACGTAGGTCCCCAAGTGAACTTATCCAAAATCGCCTCTGCTGATTTTTTGAAACCTGTAAAAAATTTCTGCGTATTAAATTAAGTCCGCATATTAATTACGTCAAAATAACGAACGAATATTCTAAAATTCCAATACAGAAGATCCCAACCCAATTGTAGGCTTTCTTGGCGTGTTTTAAGTTTGAATCGTTATGATTATTGTTATATTTTATCTAGATCGCTCTTATTATAATGTATATTTACGTACCGCAAATTGTCATTGAGGCTGCTATAGCTTCTGCACATGAGAGTTTCATAGGTCTCCCGAAGTTAATCGGATTTGCAGCCACCAAGAAAGGTAAAAGACGTCCGTGGGTAGGTTTGTGCTTAAGAATTGAACCATTCTCTGGAACTTTGGCCCAAGAACAATCGATCACAGCTAAGCCGTGATCTTGCATTATTTCAGAATCTGACGGTGAAAGAACCTACAGCACAACAATCATTTCAATAAACATGTAAGTGATGATAAGCTATATTATTTGCGTTATTCTGTTTAACATTTTCGGAAGAAGTCCGTACCTGAGTCGCTAGTGGATCCAAAACGATGCCCCCGAATTTTTGCGACCCTCTTAACAATGTGACTAGACGTTGCCTTACTAATTTTCTACCACTGCATTTCTTAGGATCGCATTGTCCTAAATCCCACATTGACAAAGGAAAGGAAATGGAAACATGTTCCCCTCCATCTTCGCCCTCGTCTGTGGAACTGACTTCTTCAACTGACTCGTTTTCACTCTCTTCCAGGTCAATATTATTCATTTTTTCGCAACATTCACTAGCAGCTTCAACTACAGCCTTTTCTTCGTCTTGGTCGTTATGATATGATTCGCAGCGTTCTCGTGTTCGTTTCGGCTTCTTATCCACAACTTTACATTTTGAATTTACAGATGTTGATGCCGCACCATGATTTCGATGACCCACGCTATTTGGCTTATTTCTTCTAGGCATCTCTGATCTCACTAGGTCTCAGGGTCTCACAGTCTCACAGATGACAAATAGCACACAATAAATTCTACGCTGACAAAACAAAGCAAAAAATTAATTAAATCATTTTATCATGCTAAGGGTCTTTTGGCCATTCACCATTATTAATGCTTTACGGCTCGTAGTCATAATTCATAAGTGTATATGAACTGGGCTAGCAATAAATCGTAGTTCAAAGTTCAAAGCCTCTGTCAACTGTTTACTTTAAATACCTGCTGTTCTTGCTTCTACGTCCCAACACCCAAAGTAGCACAGCAGTCCAGCAAACTTTAACAATGAACTTAGTTAGACAAAAAAGCTTTGAAGACTGTCTTTATCAATGATCAACGGAAGTTACTAGAAATAACAAATACGGAAAAATAAATTGGAAAAACTCAAAATAATCAACTAATTGCAAAAAGTGAGCCTTCCTGTCACCTGTTCAGTTTTCTTTTTCCTTTGCTGCTTGCGAATTCAATCCACTTTTTATGTACTTCTATTTCTATATAGTACTTAGATTTAGAGTACTTACGGTCATGCATGCACTAAACAATCTCTAAAATACGGTAAGCTTTGCAAAAATTATTCAACTCATGGGTGCCTTTCTTGAATTTTGCCACGTGATTTGTACACACATAGGATAGAGCTTGCAGTTATTTATTTGCGCTTTTAGTGTTTAGTTTTTTGGGACGAATTTAATTTTGACTTTCTTCAGACTGTCGGTCTTACTGAAACGATGATTCATTAAATCTAATAATTATCATGATAATGAAATAAACCGAATGATGCGTTATAGCAGAAGTCCAATTTTAACAAGGGGACTGGATAATGTTTTCAAGATGTCATTACATTGGAAATGGAGACTCTATAATTCCCCCGATTATAAGATACGACAATACGAGTCGCACAATCAAAATAATAATAACTTACTTGTAAAATTGGTTAATTTTATATTGTTTGACAAAAGATGTACTATGTGCTGTATTCTTTCTCCTTCCACCACCGTAAGAAACTTTCACTAAGCTTTCTCCAAGCTTCCGATTACTGTACTACTAGACTACTGGTACAAGTTGGGGTTATTGGGGTATATGTACACATGGATCAGGATTCAGGATGTGCTGAAGGGCAGGATTATATGCTTTTGCAATTCCATATTAATTTTATTTGTAAAACTGCCTTTTTAAATTAAATTATACAGATGTTAGGATATGATAGATATATTTAGTATAATATTCTGTAATTTTGAGTGGTGATTTAAAAACAAGAACAGAAAATACGAATAAGTACTAGTAAGTTGCAATTGCAATTATTAAAACTATTCATAAAACATATGAGAAAGATTCAGAACGCTATGAAATTGAAACTGTGTAAGACAAATACATATTATATAGTGAATTAATTATAATATCTGATAAAAAAAATAATTATACCTGAATATTTTGATAGACTAAATAAAGCAGATTGGAGGGAACTGGCTCGTAAGATGTTATATGTTGTACATATAAATTGAGGTGTCAAGATGTCATAATTATTGTCATCGTCATCACCAGTATCATTTCGATTTTGATTGATGGTATATCAAAATCCGAAGATTGCATACATGAAGTAAAAGCTTTCACTTTTTACTCAAATAAAAACTAACAGACGGTTTCACTAGTAGGTATATACAATAGTGTTAATAATGGGAATGGGAGCAAATGAGTTTTTTTTCCTTTTGCATAAAATGCCACATAAATTCGCTTCTGAAAAATACGCTCAATATGAATAATCTAAATAGATACATCAGAAATAAAAACAAATCGCTTTTTATGTCTTAAATATTATTGATTTCTTTATATAACTTACTCCTACTTACTCCTGTGGATTGAGAGCACCTATTTATATCAGTGAAAGTGAAACATTTTTGAAATAACTGATTTTATCAAAGTAAGTATTTTTTTAATGGTAGAGATTTCTTTGCAACCTAAATTTTAATTTGATACATCTATATATTATACTTTTAACGACATAATCCCACAATTACCTACGAAAATGTCTATTCATTACAGTATTTCCAATTTGCTACTCCCTCTTCACTTATACTATATGTAGTTCAAAGCAAAATCATGGATAACAATTAATTAGTGAGCTTTCTGCTCTTTGTAAATGCATTTGTCTGTATAATAATATTATGACAGTTGTGTTGTGTAGCAAACGAAAGTCGTAAAGTTATGTTATACTTATACTATACGTAAGTGTATAATATTTTTATTCTTTCTCGCTGGTGGTGTATGTTGCGTGTGTGTGTGTGTGTGTGTGTGTGTGTATTACTGTGTATGCTAAAATGAGAGCACACAAACAAAGGACAGAATTTTGCTAGGAGAAGAAGTAAGGAAACCTAAATATTATATAACTGGCAATGTGATCTTTAGCTTGCATACACAGAGACCAGCAAAAAGGTTATATTGTACTATGTAACTATGTACTATGTACTTTAGTTTGTGCAGACGAAATGTACACAAACGCATAGCATATAAAGCTGATAAACTTCTTATAATTCCATGTTGCATGATATGCTTCTATGTTCATGTTCCATCCAAAAGTAAAAGCAAAAGAGAAGCAGCGGCTACGAACAGAGCTTTTAGTCGATCTTGTGCACTCTTCGGTAGAGGTTCGTGTTGGTTCTTTTTGCTTCCTGAATACAGTACAGTGGAAAGATCTGCTAGCATTCAGTTTCAGCTTCAGCTGTCATCCCGCAAAAAACTCGAAAAGGAAAACTAAACTTTTAAAATCAAAGTAAATTTTATTCCTCTTGTCATCAACTGGAGCTATTACAATACCATTATGATTGTTATGTGCAAAATTTTGTGTGAATAACAAGAAAAACTGTAGTGCTCCGGAGTTTATTTGGCACAGGTTTAAATACAACCATAAGAATTAATTTTAACTGCCTGACTGAAACAACTTGGAAATCTATACACTTATATAAGTGCATCAGTGTCACTGAGACCATTCGTAACACTACTGCACTGTCATCTAATTATTGGAGTCAAGGTTAGTGTCATTGAAAAGAAAAAGTAAAAACTATCCGCAAATTTAATTTACTTGTACTTAATTCATAGTATATGAATACAGGGTTTAATTGCATATAAATAATTTTAAAGATCTTCCGTAAAAAGGGTAAATAGCCAAAACATGATTAAAATGAATGAAACGCAGTACTTTAATACTAAAATCAAGTACATTATTATATTATATTATAATATTATATATTTGTTTTATATTTCATTGTTACGATTATTTAGGAATGCAATACAGCAATAATATTGTGTTTCTGAGTGGAGTCATTGGAAAAAATGTTGCCTACAGGGTAATAGTACGTACATATATACCTCACCGGGTCGTAAACAGAGACAACTAAAAAATGTGACATTTTGTGACGATTTATTGTCCAATTAGTGCGTAATGTCAGTTTATCAAAAAAAGAGTAATCTGCTTCCGCTGCACTGTTGCATTGTTTCTTGTATAATAATATCATGGTTGGACGTAGACGCAATTTATTACATTGCGCCTTTTATTTATATCCATAAATATACTAAATTCATGCAGAATAATTATTTATTACAACTATTTAGCAGACGATTTTTCTTATACGTATTACCGATTTCCTTCCTCTTTCTATTCAGGGTCACGCACCGCACTACTCAACCGACTGCATTGCAGTAAAATGTCCATAATAATTCCAATTCTCTAGAGCTAGCTTTCAATACAATATTTATTATCTTAATCAAGGACTATGACTATCATGGAGTTACATGAATAGCATATTAATGGTGCTGAACAGAGGCTTGATTGACCACTTTAAAATATATATGCACTAATATCACAATATTTTTTCCATATCATATACTCATATTCCTATTATTATTCATATTGCAATATATATGCATAGGTATATGCTGCATGTTGTGGAACTCGGAAATTGTAATTAATTAGTCAATAATTTGATTGAGTACATAATGTAAGAAACTATTTCTTCCAATTACATGAGTATGTATATTGTTTTCCTTTTAATCTTTATATTCATCAGATTTCTTTCAAAGCTCTTTCGAGTTCATTTCCAAAAGATTTGCTTTTGGGATTATCAACTCCATGGATTTTTAAGTTTCTGTTTATTAATTTGTAGGCTAAACGTGGGTTGGAGAACTGGGCCGATGCTACTGAACTGAAGTTGCTGAGCTAGAAAAAACCAAGTCGTTCCGTTCATTTGTGATCGTGATTGGATTTTGTTGTTAATTCAGACAATTAATTTACTAATCTCAATTATAAAAGAAAAATATCCATTATCCACTCGCATTGCATTGATGATATATATCTGAGAAGCTTATGTTACAGACACGGGATATAATAATGATCAAGGATTTATTTCACTTTTAGCATTTCTGTAAGCGAAAGCATTTGATACACATTATAAGAGTGTTTGTTATCAGGCTACATAATACATGTTTTAAAACTATCCATACAACCGTAACTATTGTGTAAATCATAATGCACCATGTTTTTTTCAACATGTTCTTCTATGATGACTGTTTACCCCAATGAAGGAACAGCAATTGGTAGTAGCTCTGAAGTAAAATACAAACCAAGCATTTCCACTATTTCTACTAGCCAAAGCCAGTCAGACACTATGTCAAAGGAAACTGCTCAGGCTCTTCAACAGCAGCACATGCAATTTCAGCTACAATTCCAGCAGCAACAACCTTTCCACAAAAATGGTATGTAACTGAGATTTCGACTTATAAATATAATGTAAGACATTAAAAGTAAATATTTATTAGTTCGACTATCCTGCAGCGGTAGTATGTGGAGTAAAATACCTAACTAATATCTAATGTCCAAAGTCCAAAGGATGTCCTGAAAGTATATAGTTGTATATATTGTTATTACAAAGCAAATAATAATAAAATGTCATTCATAATATGCAGTAACATAATGGTAGAGTTATATATGAAGTGCAAGGAAACTTTGGGTCTTCGTAGTCAGAAAGAAATTCACGAACTCTTAAAGATGGAAAGACAGTGATGTGATTTGCCTTTTATTGTTACGAATTGTTCCTAAAACGCGTCTACAACGTAATGTACAATTAACGATCCCAATCTCAAATTAAAGTTTTAAAAGCAATCTTATGATCGGCTAGTGTTCAATGATGTTTACTAGCAATTTGTACAATCCTAATTAACACTGAATAATTTTAATTTTAGACATTACAAAACGGATTTTAATTCTGAGATATCTTTCATATGCATTGTAGTAAAGTAGTAGGTAGTAAGTCGTCTTTGTAAGATGTGTGGATAGCACACAATAAAAACATAAAACAAATGCGTCCTCACCACAATAATATATAGCAAACTGGTTGCTGGATGTTGGACTCTATACAGACAGATACTTCATATACGAAACCCAAGTACAAAGAAGGTATAGTTTGGCATGGGTGTGAGTGTGACTAATCATTCTCATCGGCCGACCATGTTCTTTTCTTGTTGAAAATCATGCTAAAAGTATCTAAGCCTAACCCACCCCTTCTACTTTTTAAATATCTTTCTGACCTCGACCTTTGTTTTTCAAATGTAAAGTCAGTCATTGTACATACATGCATTATAAAAGCAGACAAAAATGTATACCGTAGCACCTTGTTATGTAATAAGTTTATCAAGTGGTTCGATCAGCAGTTCTCACTACTGGTTATGAATTTAATGAAGTATGGAGTATCCATATATGCTAATATGACTAAAATAGTCCATAGACATAAGCAGTGACGGTGAGAGTGAGACTAAGATCCGTGGGAAAAACATATACAGGTAAATACATATACCTAGATAACTTGCCAACTTTTTAATCAAGGAGGGGTTGAATGCGATGATAATGCAATGTACCAGGTACCAGTTTTTTTAATGATTTTATGGAAATGATTTTGCTGATGAGTATGGTCAGAAACCAACGTTTTTTGGTTCAGTCATGATTCCTACCTTTTCTGACTAACAAACTTTAATATGAGTTGCTCTGTGTGTGATTGTGTACTTAGGTATAATATATTATGTGCGTAATGTAAAATGTATGTCTGTTTGATGGAACGTGTGAAAGGTAGTTACGTATGCGTTGATTCACATAATAATATTACCGCAGTAGCCAGTAGCCCAAAGCCCACCTATACCAAAAGTGATAATACAATTATATAAGTGAGTTACATGTCTACAACATTGTATACATATTCCACCGGTTACGCTACATCTTTTATGTAACAGGAAGGTTTAGACATGCAGAGGTAGACATAGAGTGTGTATTGTTATGCATTGCATTGTTATTTGTTATTGTAGTATTATTATACTTACCTGCATTCATATTGTGTACACCACTACTATGCACTACTGTTGCAGTAACAGCCCATCATGAATGGACGACTATTGAAAGTATTTCATGTTTACTTTACGTAGAATGTAACTAAGTATATAACGGATGGACTAATGCCAGCCAGGTGTCATTATTTTAATTTACTTACTTGCGAATGGGAATCTATTTGATATGAGGGCTTAATATTGTAATTTTGTAATGCATTCTCATTGTATATAAACTTATGAATATTGTTATTTGTACGTGTGCGTGTATAGTGTATAGGTATAGCTCAGGTCACTTCTGCTGATACCGCATGCTTAATGTTTGTTGGGCAATAATGTTGTGCTACATATGAAATACTTTGCAGAATAGTCTCTGTAGAATGTTGTGACAAATGTAACGAATCATTCATTCCTACAATACAATAATTGGAGTAATTAGCTTGAGATTTTTTAAATTAGGTAGCAGTCAGGCTGAGTGCTTGTGTACATTGTGTTGGTTAACGTCAGTGAACAGGAGGAAATGTTGACAATAGCAATTGGGCAGTCATAAGTTTCGCTACGAGCGTTTATTATTACGTCCATTACATAGATATTGTCATTAGCCGGATGCTATTGGAGCAATAATAGGTTGGATTAAATCATGACATGACAAGATGTGCCCTGAAGCAGTAAATCGAAATGGAAGATTAATACATTTGGCTTATTGAAAGTAGATTCTTTTGAGACGGTGCACATTTGGTGAGGTAGCCGAGTGTGACAGGGAAAGCCTCAATAATTGTATTGTCTTGGGCCATAAAGAGAGCGATTGACTAATAGGCAATAGAATAGTAGCAGATGAGATGACAATATTTTAGATGAAATTTCCTCCACTTGTCGTTATTTGGCAGAGCGACGAAGGGAGAACAAGACAAGAGCCTCGGAGATTTTGGACACAAGCTCCGACTTATTGTTCTGTATATTCCTCTGGATTTTAAGCTAAAGCTTGCATGTGTCAGGAAAACCAAGCAGTGCAATTCAAGGCTAAGTAAAGCAAAGGAGGAAAATAAGACTTTTCTTCATGATTGCGCCACAAATCCCTTCAATAAATGACAAATCGAATGGGGGAATGAATGAATACACAGATCCGAGGATCTTTATTCACCCGGCCTGGCTACTGCCACTGCACTGCATACGCGGGCTTTGAGGCAAACCGGCCCCACTCGCTCCTCTTCCTTCCTTTTCCTCACATCTTTCTCTCACTTACTCAGTCACTAAACCTACACTAGTTCTTCTTCAATCGTGACGAACAAGGAGGAGAACAGAGAGCATTATTGAACAAGTGGGGAAATGAAAATGAATAAATCCCCCTTCTCACTATATATATGTAGAGGAGTCGTGTAGTGTAAGTGTAGTGTGGGTCCAGGATTCTAATGCTCACTAAAGTAATGCAATGAAATGCTTCTGCTTGCTACCCAACGCAAAGCAACAGAAATAAATTGCAAAATTTCTATTCGGAATGTTGAATATAAGGAGGAGTAAAAAATTTTCACCCCTTGTGCTTCTGTTATGTCGTGTATCGAAGGATATCCTTAAGCATTTGTAGTACAAAATGTCCTATCCCTCTGTCTCTTTCTTTACCCGGGTGCTGTGTCTGCATCCGAACTAAGTCTCTTCATCTCTCCATTCCTCTCTTATATATTATATATAATAATATAATGTATGTTATTTATATCTTCACATCTTATGCGATGAAACTCCATACTCATATGCAATGCCTAACTAGGAGGGGTAAACTAAGGAAGGGATTCCGGACTCCCTTCACTTGAGTCTAACTTAAAGATGAGAGAGACCCTCTAGTTGGAATATAGCCATTAGGAAAGCTAAATTCAACTAACTATAAGTCTCTTATTTCTTTAGCTTAAATCCACCAGGCAGACGTCGCCTGCCCTGCAGGAAGGAAAGCTCTAGCTGAACCGAAAATACCAAACTAAACTCTTGTTACTTATACAGAATAGGATTGTAAAACTAGAGCAGGAGGAAAAAGGGACAGTCGATCGAGGTAGCTAGCTCATTTTCTTCTGCACACGATTATCCATTTTCCGGGTGCATGTTCTTCCCGTTCTTTTTTCATTTTGGTTACTCATATAGGGGACTCTCCTTATTAAATAACTAAACCCATTTCTAGGCAGGACTCGTGAACCTAAGCGGGCGTGTTATTATGAATTGAGATGCTTCCTATTTTAAATATATCCTAGACGCAATAAAGAACAAACTAATAATGACTATAGAGCAGGAGATAGCAAATGTGGCAAAATCCCTTGAAAAAGCATAGGTACCTATATAATAATAAATATGTTGGCATTGGCAGTAGCTAATACGTATAATAAATAATATATCCTCATTACTATTAAAGAAATAATATATTACTATTCCTATTCCTATTACATATTAAATACTTTACATAAATATAGTTATATTCTGTACTCTACTCATAGCTCGAATAATATTATTAGGTATATTCTTTTAAGGTTTTTGATGCGTATCTAGTCAATTTCGTTTAGATTCTCTAGGAATGGTAGTTGACATAATGAGACAAACAAGCTAGTGTAACTATTTAATTCGGAACTATTTTAACTGATGTTATTTAGCATCCTAACTCCCACATCAGTAAGATTGTATAAGAGTTTATTACTTAAGATGTCATGCACAGGTGGATTTGTCGGTGACCTCGGAGTATTTTATATTTTGGATGTCGTATTTTGTACTCCTTTTAAAGGTGCATATACTCTCTGTATTTAAAAGTGAAGAATAGAGAAAATGCTGCTTTGTAGGGATTTATATTCATATTCGTGAATGTGCTTAATGTCATTATTATAAGTCGTTTGAGTGAAGATGATTGAATTTTGAATGTGGAAAAGGCATACAAAGAAGGACAGTGAGGAAGCAAAAAGTATGAAAGAAAATAGAAAATTGGCTTTCTCCTTCTCTTTGTTTAACTGAACATATTTTATTATGCATATTGTAATTGTATGCGTCAGCAGGTTACTTCTTGTAGACTCATTGAGTAGGCATTTTATAAATATATCATGGACATATCAAAAAGGTATTGTTTCAACATTTAGTGGATAATACATATATAGGTAGGTGTATATGTTTTCTGTATTCAGTATTTCAAAGAGAACGGTTGAAGTACCCCTTTTCTTTTTCATGAGCTAAACGAATATAAGTAGTAAAACAGGGTTCTCCCTCTTATTTATGCGTAGGAAGATACAATAAAGCCATTCATACCTCACCATTTATGCAGTTTATGCAGATTGAGATAAGTAAAAATAAGTTGAAATGTAAAGAGATGAAATTCAGTTCACAAAGAAAAATAAAATTTACAATTGAATAGCATGAGTGAGATTTGGGGCTTTTCATTCCCCACTCTGCTTTGCTTAAGAATTAAAGATCATACAAAATGAATCTTCAAAGTATATTCGCTTTCTAATGTTCTGGATGCATATTACAAATATGTCTTATGTGTGTAAGTATATTATAGTATATACTACTTTTATCCCCTTTAAAAAACTTTACCTCTACATTCATACATTTAGATGACTCAAAATGCAAAAGTCCCTATACTGGTAATGTCTAAAGCCTATAAAAACGTAATAGTACAAAGATTGCATATTAAACACATTACGTATGATTCTGTAAAGAACATTCCTTTTGGTTGGACTACCTTTCTTTCTATCTTATTCATTCTTTTCATTGCTCTCCTTTTTCATTCTGGAATTGCGATTATGGGAGAAAGCAGTTAAAATACTTTTACTGCTTTACATACTTAAAGAAATGCAAACTAATTGCAAGTTTTCCTATGTCCTGGTATAATACATATACATATAAATTAAATAAAGCCTTCCATAAAAGAGAATTGTTTAGCAATTTCTACCATATCACATCAAATTCGAATAAGCTACTTAAAGTATAAGCTTAAGCTGCATATGCCAAGGGCTACAAAACATTATCTAGAACAGCAAGGAAAAAGCAGCAGACTGAAATGTAAATGCATAGAGTCATCATGCTTATGTGCTTGAAGAGTGGCAAATAAATTGTCTTTCCCTACTGCTGTATAATGAGTGAAAAGCATTATGCAAATGAGAAATCGACCCGAAATTTTAATGATAATTAACAATCCGATTAATTAAGGCGTTGTTTGTTTTCATGAGATCATTACATGCAGTTGGGGATGCCATCAGAGACAAACGCTTAGAAGGAGAAAGTACATGTTTAATGTATTATATCAATCTGCTTTCAATACTATACGATATACCTACTACTACTACACATTTATTATAGTCATATTATTTGACGATATTATTGTTTTTTATCCTTTTGCGTTGTATGACGTGTTATGACTTCTGCTACATAGAATGCAATGGATAGACGAAAGACGACTATTTTTCAGCCGTTATTATCTATTGCTCTTTTATCACCCATGTGAAATGTAAACCACGAACGTTTACAAAGCAAGACAATTGCGTATAAGTAGGTACCTATGTCGTATGTTGTATGTGTAACCGTGTACTTGTGTACGTTCAATAGTTAATGGCCCACAGACCGATGCCATTTGTACAAAAACAATTGTGTTTCATTTTCATTCGATCTATTGTCATCGAAAGATAAACTAGGTACCCTCTATAAATAGGTACATTACATCAACGAGTCCAATTTCCCATATTTTAGAAAAAAAAATATATAATGCCTCTCTCTCGCAATAATGAAGAGAAAGGAAAGGGAAGAAAAGTGAAAGCTATGCTTAATGTGGTAGTGGTCACGTATGTGTAGCTGTGTAAGTACTTTACTTACATAATAATAGGGATCCTGATAATGTGGTAGTGGTCACGTATGTGTAGCTGTGTAAGTACTTTACTTACATAATAATATCATGTCCTTTTTAGTCAATAAGCCATAAATAATAATTATAAAATATTCGGGTCACTTATATCCAAAAGCTTGGCTCCGTATTTATATCAAGATAATTATTTTTCTGTAAATTCTTCACTTGTAGAAAATCATTTGCATTTGTGGAGTAATTGTTTTATTACTACCTATTACCTATATACTTTTCCTCTTAGATCGAGTTCGTTAGTTCCTTCTTACATATGAAGCAGAATCATTGATGATGACAGTAGATCCCGACTATATCAACACAGGAAGGGCTGTTTGTATACATATGGCAGACACAGGGTGCATTGCATATAGAGAGTGTTGAACAATAAGCAAGAATCAAGCCGAATGCTCTAGCCCGTGCAGTCATTTCATTTCTCTAATTATTCTCTTCGTAATTAAAACGAGAACGACTCCAAATGGAATTACTTTACTTCGTTTGTAGTCTTGTAATATTAGCATTCTTTTGCCTTTACTCTTCTGGAGTGGCTCTTTCCTCCCTCCCTTTTCATTTGGAGCCGGAGTTAATGTTTACATATGGATATATTAGTCAGCAGCTTAACTTACTTGATACGTAAGTATTACATGAAACATCTACTAATTAATACTTGTGTGTGTAGATATTTGCCATATCATTGCCACTTTTTCCCTTTGTTAAAGACTTAACCGTAGGGTAATTACCAAAACAGTTGCTGGAACTGGAACAAAGCTGACAATGACAATACCTGACTACAAGAATCAATTTTTAGGATTCAGTTGACAAATACTACACCAAAAATAATTGGAAAAATGTATGTGATTTCTCAAATCTTCTCTGAAGATTGGTCATCGGTCCCAAAATGATAATTAGGTACACTTTAAAATGAGCATTTTGGTTATTATTTGTAATAGTGGATTCCATATATACCTATACTCGCTGGAAATATAAAATTCATTTCGTTGATGGAACCTTACTATTAAATTATTTTAGAAAAGGAGCAAAACGGATTTAACACCTAATACGTGTGGCTGTGGATATATTTGTATTATTATTATTACCTCTCTAGTCTATCTATATGTATAAATGTTTCAAAGAATACCTGGACGTGTTAGGAAGGTCCTCTCTTTAACTTACCTAAGTAGTTGTCAATATTTTATCAGTAATAGTCGCAGTCAAGTGGGTAAATATGTAGGTAGGTGTGTGGAATACAATACAGGTGTGCTCGGGCATGGGTTAATGGGTGTGCTGGCCATTGTGCATGGATATATAAATGCAATTGTACCTTTAATTAATATTTAATAATGCTAAAAATGCTCACAACACACCCATAGGATGTACTTATGTAATATTCATTGTTTGCATCATTAAGTGTTCCTTCATTCAGTTGTATAGGTAGGTTCTATTCTAGCTACCATTAATTGCAGGCACAATGATTAATAAAACTGTAAATAAAGGCGGGGTGGGGTGATACTTTTTTAATTAATAATAGTTTCACTTCGCGAACTGGATTTTAAACTGGATTTTAATCAGTGTGACGCTCAAAGGCTGTTTAGATTATATCAATCAAAATTTTCAGATGTAATCACAGTTAAAGTGGACTGTATATTCCAGACTATCCAGACCTACAGATATAAACACTTGTATTATAATCACTCACCTAATAAGCTGTAGTATACGTACATACTAATAGTATGCGTCACATGGTCCCTTCTGCGACAATAATTAGAGCAACAGGATTGAGTGAGATAACTAAGGGTTGGCAATTAAAACATACTTAATGTCAAACTAATATATTGTGTTATGTGTTTTGCATGCAATTTCTTTTCAATAACATGATTCACATGAATTGCATTTCGATTTTGATTCTGAAATAAATGCACATTCACATAAATAAATACGCTCACGCTGAATTGGTCTTACAGTATTAGTATTTGTCTTATAGATAGTTACTGTATTTGCTTTACCAAAAATGCTGCACCTTCTGCAACCAAAGCGCAATTTATTCTAATAGGTATAAGTAGGTACTTCTAAAATTATAAATCAATTAGAACATCATTCATTACCATTGTTCTCATGAATTATTGTATCCCGAATTTATAATTTATAAAGTGCAGCATTCTGTTATTTTTGTTCATGAAAAATACAAAGCGCATTATAGCAAGTACATGGTTAGTTACCCTTTACCCACTCCTCATAATTCCGTGCTTTTCTATAACACGGCGCTACAAATCTAAGCCAGAAATGGGCTTGGATTTGTTATCATGTACACCCATAAACTGTACGTGTTTTCAGGTCATATTATGGGCAAATAGGCTATTAACATTCAAGCTTAATAGTAACTTTGGCAGTTAATAAATTTAATGATTGCCTACCTAGAAACTATACCTTTACATCTATAAAATTGCACAAGGCTACACGTACACACGTGTTGATGAATCAGGCAAAGTAGTTAAACCGGCAAGAAGTGAAGTCAATCTGTTCTCGATTCACTTCAAAATATTTCATTTTAATAGTTTTCCTTTATATCAAAGATGAAATTGCTGTAGGTGAATCGTGAATCAAGTTCTATTGTGTCTGTCTGTCTAGTCTTGATCGACTTTTGTGTCTTAGTTGTGTTACTGTTGATGCCATGCACTTGGTGACCTTCCAATTTTCAATGGAATAATATTTCTATATTCCTACAACAACTCAACATCATTTTTATGTGAGTAGAACCTCTCATATACATAGTATCCCAATTTTTATTTTTTAAGTATCCGTCTCGTAGTATTTTTGGTAATAAAGGGGGACGATATGCGTATATGTGTGACGTGTGACAATTAGTTACTACACAAATAGTACGTCTGTCAAAGTCATCCGGAGTGGATGACGAACTTACTAGTTCTATAGCTTATTTGCTTATGTGAGGGTTCTAGCTTAGTAAAGATCAAAGGTTGAAGACAGTACAGTCCACTTGTAATGAAATCATTTCCGACTCAGTCAGTTTGAGCTCAACTAGCACATAATATGTAGGAAACTGTATTCAACTGCATGCACTTTTTGTAGTGAATTGAATTAAGTGTGTCTGAGTGTCAGGTAAGTAAAAGAGTAAGAATAAAAAGTGTGATACCAAACTATCTAAATAGTATTACCTAGCATAGCATTGGAAAATTTACTGCCAATAATATGGTAATTTAATGACATCGGAGAATATTTTCGCCTAAAGCCATAGCTAAGCTGAGACATAGTGATCAATTCAAAAGTTTACATTATTCACTAATTCAACGACATCGTTAGTTAGCTGATACCAAATCCAGTATCATATTTCTCTGTTTGTCAATGCAACAGTCAAATCCTGTCAAATCACTGAGCTAGCAGTTTCCAACCAGCTTATTGTATGATGTATATAATTAATAGCTCATATTCACTTCATACGTTTGTTACATGTATTCTAGTATAGATATGCACGCATGTGTTCATGTTCAACTTATGTTTGCACACACTACACTCTACACTGTTCACTGTTGTATTTAACAAAGACATTTACAGCAAAATCCTCCGAGATCATTATATTCGCTATCTATTGGTCTATTCGGATCATATTCTGTTCTTGAATTACAATTTTAATGACGCCATTAAACACCACTGATAAACATTCAGTCAGGATGGTGAAGACCCATAAAATTGATGTTGATATGGAATAGTTGATTGGAGTAATTACATTTAGGGATATGGCAGTGATACGAGGAATTAATGACAAAAGGGGAGTTTGCTTTTATCTTTATGCAAGTTAATGATGCTCAAAGAAAATATTGTACCGGGATCCTATGTCTCGACTCATTTGATTTCGAAACGATTTTACTTCATTTTACTTCGAGTTCATTGTTCAGTGTCAGTGTGCATGCATAGTTGTGTACGTATGACTATGAGCGGTACAGTGTGCAATGTGTGTGATCCATTAAACACAGTTATTAAAACCAACTTTATATTTCACTGATGCATATGTTCATGCGTTGTACTAGACATCAGTCAGCATTCTATTGAATGCACTGCACTATATATTTGAATTAATAATGTAATTTTGCAATGTAACATTCCACATGCAAGCAGATGTAAAATAGCTTGCTGACCTATACTAAATAAATAATAGCTTCTGCCACGTAAAACGTAATAAAATTAATTTAAATTGAACTTTCCATTTATTGTTTTGACTAAATGAGAAAATAAATCGTGCCTTGTAATAACTGGTATGACTGGTGGGTGAGGTACCCATATAAACAGTAGTAGGTACTAGTACAGTCCCACAGTTCATAAACAAGGAATGTAGGAAGCCCATTTATCACAATTAGAAAATGGAGTAGAGACCACGGAGGACTGCTAAAAATGCTAATGAAAGACACATTATTTTTTGGAAACACATCGAACTTAATATTTTGAATAAATTCTTAATAAATGCACATTTATGCCGCTGTGACTTTATTTTACATAGCTATTCTATTGGTGTTATTTGGGGATTTCATGAGATTTTCCATCTTGTGTTCCGTATAGTGTTAAGACAAGATGTCTTAACACTATGACAGTATATAATCTGAGGGGATGAATGATGTCCATATAGTATATTTGTATTCCTAAAGTTTTCCGTGGTAGGAAGGAGTCGTAACAGTATAATATTAAGATTAGCCGGAAATTTCCTTTGGTGTATTGATTTATAGGATGATTGAATATGAAATGAGATGTTTATGATGAGATAAAAGAAATACGAGGATGTCTGATGGGCAGACGTTACTCTGCAAGGAATTTATCGCCAATTCGACATGAGCTGTTGTATGCTGTTGTTAGTGTACGTAGCCAAGAAATAACTTGTTTTCACGAGCAATGAAGTATTGGAGCAATATGTAGCGTATTGTGCAGTGACTGAAATGTTCTCATGTGCAACGTCTGAGGACAACTTGTGTCGGTTAACATTGTGTGTATTCGTGGAGTGAAAGTCTGATCTGAACAAAGAGCAATGGGGAAGAAAAAATTCCCGTCATAAAATCCTGAGGAGAAACTCTCCCTATTAGGGTAATAACGATAAATTTTGCTTTGTTACAATATCGGCAGTTGAGTCGTACAGTACTGGTTTGCAGGAAGATCCAAACGAACCACCTCGCTTTCCCTCCCGAACTCCTCACTGTTTGTTTTCTCATTTTATTTTGTCTGAACTATTCACCGGGAGTTCAGAAGCGTCGCTAACATCCGGCTATTTTCCAATAACGAACACCACTATGCTGCGAACTTCCATATTCAGTTAGACCCATACATTTCAGTAGTAAATTCACGCACACAGGGAACAAAAGAGAAGTTGGTTGATATACTTAGTCTGAAGAATAAATAGTTAGGACATAGAATAACGCCTCGGTCACACTCATGACTTTAATGCTTTGCTTCAACGGGTTACGTAATACGTAATGTTCCTTCGGTATGCTAGCTGAGTTGTTGTTCGTGTTTTTGAGGTTTTGGCTGTTGAAGGCGGGCGGAACTTGTAGTTTTGTGTGTTGGGATGCCTTTTTCTCGATTGCGTTTACTTGTAATTCCTTATGCGTTGCGTACACACGGAAGATCATAACCGCCTGACATAAAACTACTCAAGGTTCTACTAAAGTCTATAAATAATTTTATACTGCAATATAAAAAGTGTTTGGAAAATAATGCAGTTGGGTAACTGATACAGGTAGAGAAAAAGAGTAGTAAGTAGTGACGCTAGAATTTTAGTAGGCATGTGGAGGTAATATAATCCAGTAATAGTACTAGTTGGACATCCCATTAAATCTTAAGTGTAGCATAGATCTTAAAGGAATTGGAGAGGTATAAATAGTTATGTAGAAAGATTGGGATGAATGAGGTAGCTATTGCGGTAGCTAATATGTAAATTGAATCTTGCCTGCAATTTCAGAGCGCATCTGAAGGGAATGAAGGTAGAATGACTATCTATGCGGGTGCATCTGCGTTGCATGGAGAATGACATGATTCACATGATATTGAAATTAACAAGATTTACGTTCATGGAAGATTTTTTCATAATACGGAGAAATATATGGGAAAGAATGAAGGAATGTCTGTAATGCACATTACAATAAGCCTAAGTTGCTACTAAAGAATAGCTAGCTATATTCCTCCATAGTTTCCGTCGGAGTGCTTTAGTGGAGATATGTACTTTGCTGATATTTATATCCTCCTTGAGACGGAAAAAAGAGGGACGAGAGCGAAGAGTTTTAGTTCACTTGATTCATTCATGAGATGGGCTCTTTGGGTTGTGCATCTGTTTAAAATTATGATTGGGGGGACGAGAAGATTTTGAATATTTCACGAGACTCGGTAGTTTCCCTTTGCATTTACACACAAGAACAAGACACTTTGCTCGACACTGAGTGAGAGATAGATACACAGTTGAATGTTGAATGTGCGGTGGTCTTCGACGACTCCTTTTCCTATATAATATTATGTTCCTATGTCTCCCGCACTATTACAGGACATACAGATGTATTCCACATTTCTATATATGTTCGAAAAGGCACACCGCAACACACTAACACTAACTAAGGGACAAGGGAGTGAATGTGAATGTTGAAGATGTATGAGATGCTTTCTCATCTCCAGTCTGTTCTCTTCGAATGACTGAGTGTAAGATATCGTTGTTGAATTCCATTATGAAAGTTTTGGGGTTTTCTTTACGTCTCCTCTCTACTGTCCTTAGTATGTGTGTATCTCTGTATGTTTTACAATTATATATTATTATTATTCCTCCTCCTCCGCCTATAATATAGTTACGTACATTAGGTGTATTTATGAGAGGAGTGAGTAGCTACTTTGAAAAATAGATAGTCGTTGGCAATAGGTATGTGAAAGAGATAGTAATATTAATTCTGCTGAGATCTAAATACACTCACGGGATGGGATAACGCTCAGATAAGATCAAGTTATAAGGGAAATAGTCTGCTACTAAAAGTACGCAAAACGCATTAGCATTAACATTATCATGAGATAGATGGAAATGGTTCGTTCGCAGACGGGCTGGCATGAGAAGAGAAAGAAATTCTACATTTATGTTGGGGCGAAAGTGAGGAGGCGAAAGAACAACGTTAGTTCCTTCTTTCCTATTCTGGGAGTATTCGTTTTTTGGTCTTCAAGAAGAGAAAGAAATTCTACATTTATGTTGGGGCGAAAGTGAGGAGGCGAAAGAACAACGTTAGTTCCTTCTTTCCTATTCTGGGAGTATTCGTTTTTGGTCTTCATTCAGCTCTTATGTTCGAATCTAATGTACTTTGTTCGCCTAACTTATCGTGGGGACTTTGTCTTTGTCCATGGGCAGCCAAAGCCAGAAGAGCAAGAGACGAGAACTTAGTTTTTGCAACGTGATGTGAAGTAATGTTAGGAATTCAATAGCTTGCATCACAATATGAAGAAAGAAAGAGATGCGAGAGTGAAAGTCGCCTTTTCTTGAGTGAAAGTTCCCTTCCTCTCTTCTTCTCTCTTACATGTACGTCGTACGTACCTAGAGAGATAAGTAAAACTCGCTTGACTTTGACTTAGAATTATGCTGTGCAGCCGAGTGTTTTTAGTTTCTTTAGTCAAACGAAGGAGTTTTTCCTTGTCGGTCATTGGTGGTTGCGAGGGAATGGCCCAAACGGAAAGATAGATATTATTTTAGCGGAAGCCGGTGAAAGCAAAAGGCAAAAGGAGATCATTTTAGCTGATGGGACGTGAGTTCAGTTCTCTGATATTTTTCCTAGACCTTACCTACAGAGTTTAATAGAAAGAAAGACGCTATAGAAATCTAGTTTACTAACACTTAGTTGATACTAGACGTCCTGTAGCCACCTATCTCCCTAAACATACAATATACTCACTGAATTGAGCGGAACATTATATTAGAGCAGATAAAACTTTCTCTCCTTCTTCCTCAGCAGGCTGTACACGAAAGACGAGGCTTGTTGCCACTTTTTGCGCAAAATCGCTTTGGCCAACAGCTTCACTTGAGATTTTCAGACTGTAGCACTTTGCAATATGTAGGCACGAACGTCCACGCTACATCTCTCGACTTCTAATACAGTCCTGCCTGTTCAGAAGAGCAGTGAAATAGTCTTTTCGTTTGTTCCGAGGCAAGTTGACTGTCTTATTCGTTTATTCCTCCTTTTGCTTCCTCCTGCCATAAAAGAATAGCTACCTTGCTTTCTCTCCGATTTGATGTTATGCCTCTACGAACTCCTATAACATCCTCTTCGCATATACTCATGCAATTTCACTCGATTTTGCGCGTCACAAATGATAACTTGCTATTGTAATAGAAATGCTAGTGACTCTCGCTCTCTCTCTCTCTTAGTGTCTTGTCCCGAATTTGTTCTTAACTCCCTGCTCCTTCCTCTTCTTCTTCATTAGTTGCGTGGAAGTTCGTCTGCCAGGAACTCTTGTCGCCTATCCAGCATTTTTCTGTGGCATGCCAAAAATCACTCTCTGTAAAGGTAGTCTTCTTGTATCTTCCTATATGCAGACGTTCTCTTTTTATCTTAACAAAAATCCCTTTGGGCCAATTGATAATTATATAGTTAAACTTGACTACTCTCTGTAAGTCTTAATCTAGCCGGGTTAAAAATTAAATTAGTCGATCCCCAGTAGCTAACAATAAGTGTTGGTTTTAGTTGAGGCTAACAAACTCTTGGGAATTCCTAAATACTTAGCGATTGAATTTTCTTGCTGGTTGATGGAAGTTATAGTACCTGTGTTCAACTAAAGACGTTTTTGCCGACACTTCTTTCTGTTCCGTCTCATTCACTCACTCCAGACTCGTCTCAACGTGATCCTATAAAAACAAAACACATTTTCTTTGGTGAACGGGATTCTTTTCTTGAACTGTTTTGACGGAGTGTTTTTTTCTGAGCCAGTGTTCTTTGCCGAACCTCTATTCATTTCTTCTCTCATTCTTTTACAAAACAATTGATTGCCTTCCTGCAATAGAAAAGAATGACATATTCTTTATCTTTAGTCATGATGAACGGAACTCAGTGACTTTCATTGTAAGCAACTCTATTTGGTATGATTTATGTCTTTTGTCTATTTGCATGTACTAGATATGCACTTGCATTGTGCACGTATTAAGTATGGATATTATCCATTTTTTTATCGATAGGAAACTGTAATCACACAGTAATCGCTAGATAGCATGATTTATTCTGATTATATAACGATATTGTCCCATTATTGTATCTCTCTTGCATTCATAATTGGGTAAGGTTTTTATCTCTAAGTTTAACATCCCATCATCCTACATACCTACTTTCCTATGTAGTGGGGCTATTATTTTGTTGTCGATTATTACAAGCCTGTACAAATAAAAGTCATTATATTATAGTCCGCAGTTACACAGTTCTAGTACACAGTCCACACAGTGCAACTGTTCTAAATGCAAATAGACATGATTTTCTGAGTATTACATTATTAGTATGTAGTACGTAGTCGAGAAATTGGCTAATCTAATCTGTGTGATTTAAACACAATGCGCACTATAATTGCATTTTACTGTGTTGTTTCTTTTGCCGAAGGTAGGTAATAAGTATGACCATTTTTAGTAAATGTAAGAAGATGAATAGGACAATTACACTTGTCTGTGTCATTTCATGTACATTGTCCATTGTTTCAAAGGAAGTCTAGCTAAATGAATGTCCTAATTATAAAGATACCTTAGCCTACGCTCGCTATACGGTTTGGAACTGGCAAAAAAGTCAAATGAAGCGAACAATGAACTAGTTACTAGGAATTGGAATCTGAATATAAGATCGTTTATTTATGCACAGTGTAAAGGAATGGGACAGACGTAAAAGTAATAAGAGTAGGAGTGGAGCTACACGAAGGAAAGATGGTTGGTGGCCCAGTGAAGACATTATGGTATTCTATTATTGCCATTTGGGATGTTTAATTATGCGTAGGTTGGGTAGTTTGTCAATTAGTGAGCGAGGGGAGGGACCTCCCGTCATTTACCGCTACACAATACTCCGCTAACTCCGTTCTCCATCTGCATCATTTCATTTCCCCATATTTCCTCCTCTATTTTGTTGTAGACCTGTGTTCTCCTTACACTTCCAATGGTGTACATAATATCTGTCAGTACACTTTAGCTTAATCTGCAAATAGCTCTTAGGCAATTTTGTTTTTATGGCCAGATGGAAAGTGCATGGAGATATCTTCCTAATTGTACGTTGAGAGAGATGAATTTTTAGATGCAGCCTTATTCACATAGTCTGCTGACTGGGGTAGAAATATATTCAGCAATATACTTACATTTCTTAGAAAACTGAGCCACGTAGACAGATATGCTGATATGCATAATAGAAGTGAGAAAAGCTGAGCTGATTGTATTAGTAAAAGGGGAAGTGAAAACGAGGTGATGTGGATGTGATTATGTGATGTGCTCTTCAGCTTAACGTCCAGGTTCATCGTCACATCCCATCACCATTCACACCACGTTCAAATTATTTGATCTAACCGAACGTTGCATCTATTTACTAAACCTGCCTCACACGACACACGTGTTTAAACTTTTTGGCCTCTTTTCTACCTATGTATACTATGTGCTGCATGCTTTTCTGTGAATGTAGACTGTTGTAGAGTGTGCGTGAGTCATACATAACGCTTAGCATTTAGATGTAGAAAATGCACAGGATTTAGGTATAACCATACCACACTGTAAGTAAAACTCCAAAATCTAATCTTCTCTACTAGACTTAAGTTATATAGAAATCTCTTTACTGAAAAAAATTACTATACCATTCATGTAGCATATTATCTGTAGTTCCTCAGAGGAGAGGGGTGCAGATTGCAGATATATGAGGAGTCTCTACTCTCTCTCACTATATCTTCAAATTACATTTTGTATTTATCGCATATCTACGTTTTTCATCTATGTAGGTAGGTACTTGTATTTGTCATTCTCAAGGAGTAGCACACTTCGTGCAGTATAACTGGTATAAAAGCAGTATATCCCAAAGTCTGGTCTTTTTGGTGTTTGGAAAGGTATAACTAATTTGGGTTGATGTTGATGGTGACGTGAGTGGTTCCAATGAGGGAAATTAACATTCCTCGACTAACTTTTAAGTTGACAGTAGTTGAAATCGATTTTGAATGTGGTCTTGTCTGTTTCTAATTATTTTAGTGTCTGTGACAATGCGGGAGACCAAGAAGGGGTTGTCAAGGGTCCAGAAACTGAAGAAGAGACTCTCGAGGAGCTTTGGAAGACTCGGTAAGTTGAATTATTTACAAACTAATTACTTTTTCAGCATTTAAAACCGTCAGCTTTGCAAATCGCATATTTGTCTACCTTATTCATCTGTCTCTACCTAAAAGACTGCAGAAAACAAGAGGAAAATCTTATTAGAATTTATATATCTTTTCTATTTAAATGAGCATTGTATACTTACATACAGATACGGTTAAAGACACTGGAGGAGCATGCTGTTTCCATCTCCGCGTAGGTCTTCGATCTGTTTATCTTCATCATGTATGTACATTATATTAGATACACTAGCGTTACAGTACATCTGTCAAGTAAAGGAAGTTGGCTGGCCTGCAGTGAAATCATTGACGATAATGTGGTGTAGTTTAATCTGCAAGGGAAACTTAAGTATAAAGGTAATTAGTGACTACAGTTAGTTGCTAATAAAATAAGGCGATTAGTACTGTTTGGGTTGGAACAACAATATGAATTATTTAGCACGTACTTAAGCGGTAAAATAATAGAATATTAGCAGCTGTTTTGTTATCAGTAGTGTGAAAAGGAATGCTAGAGCAATAGGGAATGATGTATAGAAAGCAGTCATGTGGGGAAGAAGTGATGCGTCTACATTAAGAGCCAATGCTGTCATTCTGTCTGTCGTAAGAATCCTGATTGTCTATGTTTTCTGTTTGAACAGTGTAAGTTGTGTGAAGATGGTACATTAAACCATGAGCAATGTATGTACTAAGCTCTAAATATTATTGGGTTCGTCTTGTCTGCGAAAGATTTACGTTTATATTAGATTTGGTGTTCTGTTGTAGGAAAGAGTAGAATTAGTTTTATAGTGTGCTAGCTGTGTGTAGAGGTAGAGGTGGAATACATTATATTCCTCTTAGGTGGATGAGATTGGAAGAGATGAGTTAAGAAGAGGCGCATGAGGAGAATAGTTGCTTTGGTGTATCTGGATTCTGTCTGTGTATGCCATCCTCCCATCTAATCTTTATTCTAACGTATAGACATAGAGAATGCAGCATCTTCTATAGAGCATATCTAGAATATCTACCTAGGCACTTAACTGCACGAGTACCACTACCCTCTCTCTAATATAATGTAACACTTTATATATTCTTGTACTAATGTAAAATTATATAGTTAGCCAAGTGCAAGTAGATATAGTACACTTGCTACAATTTTCTTCCACTCTGGCTCGGCTACTAACAATAAGGAGAAAGAGGCAAAGAGAAG